>JAANSM010000470.1:0-28074 GCA_036850725.1 Orchesella villosa | reverse complement strand
TCTCAAATTTGTGTAAAGCTACCTACCTAATCATGTACAAAGTACAATCATGGTGATTGAATGAAATTTTTAAACGCGTATATTCTTCCTGCAAACCAATTTTTCAATCTCTAGCATAAAAATTGTTTTGTTACAAATTCGATATAATCATTTTTAGCTTCTCGTTCTTAAGTACATATTTGCATATTAGATTCAAAGTCTTTAGAACATATGTGGAACTTGTTAAATAAGAGTGTGTTCCGAGAACTCTATTCCTGTATGTTGTAAATTTGAGGACTTTGACAACAAATGTGTAAAAAACAAATATAAAATTGCAGTGATTGAGAACAGGTACGCGTAGGGATATGCACTTGAACTGTTGCCAATGTGTTGGAACCTGTTGGCTCACTAAAAGTCTAATTTGATGGAGTAACTTTCAAATCATTAGAGTGCATTTTGTAACAGCAATGGAAAAAAATGCCCCAGATTGTTGATCTAGGTTAGTGCAAGGTACATAAGTCTTGCCACACTCAACGTTTTTAGGTTCCATTTTTCTCTGATTTTATGCCAGTTGCTTGCTTGCAATATGAACAGCCAAATATATATAAAATATCCTTCACTTCAAGTCACTAACCTTAGTTCATGCCTAAATAAACGTGCACGGCACGCAAGCGTAATTTTCGTAAAGTACCGTGGAAATATTTTAAAATTCAGTCAAAATTTTGAAATTCACTTATATAGACTGGAACTGATTACATTTTGACTTAAAATTGAATTTGTTGCAAGTCACTCCAAAGTATATTTCTTCAGATACTCATATTATTCTCAATTTAATGGTTTAAAAATATGAAGTACGCATATTTGCAAGCCACAATCACAGCAATAATTAACTCAAAAATCGATAGTCAATTCTATTTCCGTAGAAAAATTCGCTTTAAGAACACTTACCATTTTTTCGAACGATTTTCCAAAATATTAGTTAAAATTGATCATCTTAAAACGTAGAAAAACTTTGCCAAAACAAATATTGTAACAATTAAAACATCATTATTATAGTTGATTTACCGACACATTCCTGAATTTATGATAGCAATAATGTAGTCATTATTTCAGAGTAAAATACCATGTAAAACTTTGCTGGTGTATTGCCACGTGCTCTACACTCCATGACTTTATTTGATGAATACGAATGCAATCAATATATATCATTGTGTTCATTAACGTTGAACGAAGGGGCAATTATGTAGCAGTTACCATTAGATTTTAAGGCCGTGTTAAACTTGGTATTGTTCTATCTGATTGATATTATTACAGCATGCTTGGGTGAAATCAGATCCTATAAATTAGTATGATAATTATATTGAAGATAACCATCACTCATTATGAATATGGTTTTTTGTAAGAAGCCTTAACTTTTAGCATATATTACAACCCAATATATGATTATACCATCTTACATGAAGGTTTTTTTGCGAGCCTAATTTTATTACCTGTCAATACTAAGATTAATAGATGTAAAATTAACTAAAAAAACTATAAATGCATTAAAATGGCTTACCAATAATTTTTTTATTTGTCCTATTTCTATGTAATACAAAATTTAGAATCACTCCATGTTGTTAAATAAGACGATGTATCGAGCATGTAAAATTTAAAAAAAATTATCTAATGGAACGGACAAGATTAGATCTTTTGACTTCAACTTTGCATAGAGTTTTGCTATATTTTTTCAACTAGAAGTTGATTCTACAAGAATATTATTCAACGCTTCGTAGTTAACTACTATTAAAACATCAAGCGTAAACGGTATTTAAATGTTTTTGGTAGAATTCACTGAAATTTAAACGACAAATATTGAAACATTGTGTGAAGTTTTAATTACAAAGGGCAAATGTAATATTTATATCAACAATGTATAATTTATTGAAAAAATTTAAAAAAGCAAATATTTAAGATAAATTTAATCAGCATGCAAATTCTGCAAACAGAAACCGCAAACCAAATCATACCAAAAAAGGTAGGTATTTGCATTGATATACAATGCAATGGCACGTGCTGCATATATTCAGTACCAATTTCACGCGCTAGCTACTCAACACTACAGACTCCAAGTGTAATACCATTTTTACTATGTAATTGAGCTCTTCCTTATGTGATGCATTGAGCTTATCGAGATATATTGTGATGATAAGAGGACAAAGCAATGAAACCTGATAGATACCCTCCACTACACTAATAATCTTTTTAACGTTCATGCGTGAAAAATACACCGTGACGCACGTGGCACGTGTCTAGAACCTGAAATAATATGTGAATTTTTGGATGACACATAAGTACTGCCACTCTGTCAAAGTTACAAAACTTGACATTCGTGTTGAAATTTGCTATTTATTATAATATCAACCAAATTTTCTGCTTAAGAGGTGACATGCTAGCGTTCTAGAGAGATATTTTATATTTGACCCATATTTTGATAAAATTTCAATACAAATCACAAAAAACTCTTGTATTAGATAACATGTCATTATCTTCCTTAGGGTTAATGTTGATTGTAACACCTCAAAAACACACAAATTACCCCCTGATTGTTGATAGGGATAATTAGGATACTCAACCAAGCTTTATGTAATCATCACCTTAAAATCAAACATTTGGAAATAGGTATTAATAATCTAAGTATATATATTTCACAGCTTAAAAAAAATTTAGGTACGCATCACAAAATCAGGCGTCAACTCTTTCCGTTATTATTTCATAATAGATATACCTAAATATTAGGTATAGCAGTCACTAACCTCTTGGCCAAGGTACGTGTATTTGCTTGTATATACAATTATGTTCGTTTTAAGTTCATGTGATATATTTTCTGTCTGCGTACCTACCTATATATATATTTACAATTTCGTCATCCGGCAATCAATTTAAGAGCTCCAGTGATGTGTAAAACATATAAAACACTCATTGTACAAGACCTACATATCGATTATCTGCTTTATCCATCTGATCTACTCATTAGAGCTTACTGATAAGAAGAACAGAATTTATTTCACATTGTAAAATTGAGTATAAACAGGGATAATTATTAAAGTTATTATAGATCCTTTGTGATGTGAAGTAGGATTTGGGTACGTGACGAAATATTTCTCCCACAATTAGTAATCAATCATAATAAATTTAATGAAATCCAAATGTTTATGCGAAGCAATTATCGTTCATTTTTAGTAGCTACACGCCCACATTTTCATGACTAGTTCATCTTATCTATCCACCTACACAGGCTGTAATTCAATATCAAATCAATCGTAACACGTGAGAAAAAATCTCATTAAAATTAACGCTTAGATTTAGATTGTGCCAAGAATATATCATGTTATAGCTACCTACATTATAAAATGCTTTTTAAATGAAAATGAATGGGTTGTGTGATAATAATGGTGCCATTTTGCAATGATATTTTGTCTTATTTTATTAGTTAGACATTTGGACTTTGGACATTGGAATTTTTATGAAATACACAGTTCCTTCTTCTTGTAAATTCGTAAAGTTAAAATACTACAGTGATGCACTTAAAGTTGTGCTAAATTTATTGAAATAACGGTTGGAATTTGGGGTAAAAAATGTCATTCTATTTCAAGAATAATCAGTCCTGTAATAATATGAAATGTTAATCAGTTTTTACGCAACAAAAACTGTGCATGGTACAAATATGAAAATACCTGCAGTTTACGAGATCCCATTATACATTCACTGCGTACATCTTTGTGTTGTTGACTGTTCCGGTAAAATTGGCAAAGCTTGGAAAATTTCAAAACCCATTTATTTAGTTAGAGATGACTAATTCTTGAAGCATTTTGTAACTTTTGTCAAAACAACTCAAGATTTAAAAAAAATCTTTAAAATTTTAACCCAAAAACATTGACTCAGGTACAAATACGAAGCTGATGATGATCTCTATGGTGCAATACATTTTTTTGAAAGCCAAATGCAACTCCAACAGTAAAAAATATTAGGTCATCTTCCGCTCAAGCGCAATAAAGTCTTTAATTAATTAGGTATTTTGTAAAATGCACTTTGTATTATAAACTTTTTGACGCACGTTTCTCATGAAATCGTCTCAGTTTTGGGTTGTTTTCATCATTTTTTACTTGTACCGTTCCAATTTTATGCAATCCAATTAGAAGAACAAAGAGTGCTTCCAAAAAAATTAGAACCATTCGAATTCTTACCAAAAAAATTTAAGTATATTTGCTTTTAACATTTAAAAGGTTAGTCATGCTTGAGCGCCAGATGTCTCATCCTAATGACGTCTGCCATAATTCCCCATCACATAAATTGCTTTGATATAGTGCCACTTACCAAATTTTCTTTAAAGAAAAAAAGGTGGGAAATGGAGGAAGTGGTCTCCTCAAAAAAGGGCAAGTAAATAGGAGCCACTCTAAGCAAATTATGGTCACTAACAAGCATTTTTTCTGGATTTTAGTTTACTATTAAACATCACATCAACATCAACCGTGCAATGAAGAGATGGGGTACTTTGCCCACAATATCTTCCATTGCAGAGGAAAGGAAGAGTGAAGTAATCACTGAAAATTGTAGAAAAAATGCCCCAATTTGGGTGACTCTAGAGCTCTATTCTCTATACTTTATCAAAGTTTATTATTCCCAACTAAAAAAAATTGGATTGGTTTCATTTAAAAGTCATAATTTTTTTCTGTGTAAGGTGGGGAGCCGTACCTTGTACTGTCTTTCTTGACCTGTCCACCTTTTTCCTTTTAAAGTATCGGAAATACGTATGAAAAATTGAATTGATTGGAATTGAAAGTAAAGTAATGATTCATTTATATACAAATTCATGTTTGGTTCCGATCATCAGCAATCATAATCAAGATAATCATAACGATCATGATCATACCTAAATTGAACAAATTGGATGTAAATTTTTATAAAATGTTATATAATGTTCGTATTGCAAGGGAAATATATTTTTTTCATAGGAATTTCGTACTGGCGATCAAGTTTGTGTACCTAACGTTTGTCCTTTTAACCTTTGCATTTGAATTGAATGACAGGCGTGTTCATTTGATAGAATCGTGATCGTTTTAATCGTCTCAGAAAAAAGTTGAATCGGCAAATGGTAAAGCCCACAATTTTTTTTTCAAATTTTGAAACCTGTCAACTTTTTTACTTGACACATTTTGTCTTCCAAGTCGTCATCAGCCACGTTCTTGATGTGTGATTTATTGCGTAATCGAGCAAATCAAAAAATACAGTCATCGTCATCCGTCTTCCTGTTGAAAACCTTTGCCATTGTTGAATTTATTATTGCTATTGGACAGAATCCATTGTCAAAAATCTTTTTTAATTGGCTTGATAATTGAGCCAAGTCAGTAGTCACTTGATAAAATGATATTATCGCGTAATATAAAATCGAAAATAAAAAAATTGCTTTCAATTTTTCAATCAAGATCATCAGGAATGACAACTTTACATAGACCGCATGCAGAGTATATTCAGGTAGGCATATTTATTAGGCAATTAAAATGATTCAACAACGAAAAATAAAATTTAATGGTAGGGATATGCAGCAGCTTCCATTATTAATTTAATTTTTTATGAGCTTTTATGCTACCGTAAATCCCATCAAGTTTGTTAAATTTTAATGTATACAAATGGCTTTTAATGTGCTATAAAAATGCATAAAATTAGTGCAATGTTAAATATCTACTCTGGATAAATATACAATGAAATATGCGTTTATTATATACGCATAACTAATAAAATTTATGAAAAAAAACACGTATTCATTCATTCTTGAAATTTTTGCTGTGCGCACGTTTTTTGGCAGTTTATTATTTCATCTCAGTTGTAGCTCTATTGAATAAATGGGCTATTAGGTAGGTATTGACACGTAAAAAATCATGAGTGTTTGTATAATAATTTGATGCTGAGATGGTAAAGTGATCTGTGGGCTGCTAAGTTGAGTGGTTTGTATAGTTTTTTTTGGCATCGGCATGCACAAGGAGGAAGTGTGCTCTGTTTGCTGACCTCTTATGTTCAATATATGCACATAATATTTCTTTCAGACGTAGACAATATTATGTAAGAAGTTGAATAGGATGCTAATAAGTAAAAAACGAAAGATACATCATAGTATTCATCACTAATGAAATGAATTTAAAAAATCCGTAACAGTTATACGCCACCATCTGTTTTTACAACATGACCTGACTTTGATATAACAAAATTCCATAACTATTTATTTTGTATGGAAATCCAGGCAAATTTTTTATGAAAATTGACATGAATCATCATGAATGAAAAAGAGCACGAGTGCAAGTTGTGATATGATTATATTGAAGCGTTGTTATCATTTCAATATTGAATGAATGCTGGAGATGGTACCAAACCTGTTTGAAGTTTTTATCGCAGTCTTTTCACAATCAACTCTGCTTGTTATCACGTTTTATTATCAGACAGAGGAATAAAACATTTCAATCGGAGCAAAAACGTTTTGTTCTTATTTTCGTTTTTGAGTCAATAGCTGGTGTGCAAAAATATCATTTATCATTTACATTTTAAATTTTGTTGAGCTAAGTTCCTTGATTCAACTGGTTCAGGTCAACGTCGAAGTTCATTTTAATTATATTAAATTTTTATTTTTATTTATTAATTTCTAAATGTGAAAGACATTCATTGAAACATTTACTGAAATCGATTTATTGTGTTAAAAAAATTATAGGAAAATGTCAGAACTTTCCGAAAAAGAAATTACTAAACAGCGTGAAGCCCAAGCTGAAAGTTTGAGCAATCTGGAACAAAGTTTAGAAGTCAGTAGTGTAAGCGACAAGGTCAACAAATTTCTATTTGAGTTGTTAAAAACTCTACTAGATTTTTGTAAATCGATTCAAGCCAAATTGGGCAGGACAGGAGAGATGGACATGGACGTCAATGGGAATAATCAAGAAGCTCGCAAGGAGATAGCTACTTGCTTTTCTGCAATTAGGGCAACGTTTAATGGACTCTTTGACAGCATGGAAAGTGACGTTAATGAAGCAACCGACTCGCTTAACAATAACGAGCAAACCGCTGTTGCCAATTCCATGGTAACTTTTAAAAATGTAGTTGAATCGGCGTGCGACTTGATCAAAATCCTCTTCAAGTTCTTTTCAAAAGGATTAACATGGGCGTGGAACAAAGCCAAGGAGTCTTTCAACGAGTTTGTTATCCATTTGGAAGCAATTGTTTCCTCAAATCAAAAACAATCTATTCGTTTGTAAGTTTTTTTTGTTAAACATATTTGACATTTGAGTTTGTTTAAACAAACGGATGGAATAAAGTAGCGGAAGCAATTTGGCACATTTTAATAAATGTCAGATCTCTTAACCGGACGGAAAAACTTTGAAACTTTTAAACCCCATAAAAAATCCGGAACTACTTCCTCCTATTTTGCATTATTTGCTCTGTAATATCATCATAATTTAGACATATCACAATGAAGCATCTCTGTATACTTTCACGAAAAATTAGGGGGAACCCAAGCATATATAATGATACGGTTTGAAAACTTTAAAATATTTAAAAATTCATTTTTCATTTATTAACAACTACATAATACACATATTTCCTTTCATTTCGTTACACGACTTTAATACATTGGCATGGCATTATTTATTTATTGCGGCATTTTAATGCAACATAATATATATTTATTTATTTAGGATAAAAAAAAGTATAAAAAAATATAGGACCCTTTAAATTTTCACCATAAAAATAATAAAACAAACAAAAACTATTTATGTATATTTATGTAAATTGAGCGTGGAAAATCTAAAAAAAAATCACCAAAAATATCAAAAAATATCTTACCAACTTTTGTTAACACTCACTCAAACTCTTTTTTTCCTTTCATCATATTTTTCTTCTTTCGCTCGCTCCTTAATTATATCCCGTTTTCGATGCCATAAATACACACAAAACTTACTATCCTAAGAAAAAGAAAAGAATACTATGTTTTAACCTGGGTTTTATATTAATTGGGTACATAAACTTTTCAGTCAGTTCAATCACAACGAGGTGGGGACATAAAAAATTGGCCTATAAAAAAACTTATTTTTTTCTGGAAAAATTTTATTATTATTCCCACTGATTTGTTGCGTGGCTGTGATGATTTTGAATATTTTGATTCCTAATATAAGAATTATACTGGCTGGGTTGATGATGATAAGTTGTATACTCATTTTGAAGCTGTTCTTGGCTCTCCTCTTCGTTTTGGGAATTCCTTTTATATTGATAATTATTTTGCGTTTGTGGGACGTTGACGTTATGAGAAACTGGGCTACTCCTGTAATTATGGTATTGGTCTCTAGGATCATAATAAGAATCGGCGTAATCGGCTTGATGTGGGTATTTCGGGAGGGGTACTTCCTTAGCTTGTTTTATTTCATCGGAATAATCATTTGAATTTGAAGCTTGAGATGAAGTACTTTTATAAACTGGGGATGGAGAAGCAGTTTGCGATGAAGAAGATGAAGAAGAAGATGATGATGATAAAGACCTAGTTGGGGTTGTGGGTGGGGGAGCAGCATAACTAGCAGCGGGATCACTCCACCCATAATTCGGTCCTGGAACTGGAGGAGGTGGTTGATATTTATTAGCAGTAACCGATTTTATTACATCAGCAAGTTGACTCAATTTTTGTCCACTAGTTTCTAAAACTGTAGCAATGCCTCGACCCTTAGCTTCAATAATTTGGGCGGCAAACTGCCCTTTAGCGTTAATAACTGAAGAAATTATTCTCCCTTTCGTTCCAATAACGCCGCTAGCTAAGCGCCCTCCTTTAGCCACTAAATTGGAAGCAGCATCCCCCTTCGCTTTGACAAGATAAGTGCTTTTAGCTAACCCATTTGAAACAGCGCCTAACGCTGCTGTTCCTATTTCCGTTCCGGTTCTCAAAGCAGAGCCAATTAGCTCCCCTTTTGAGCGGAGCAAAGAAGCTCCCACATTTCCCACTGATTTCACGGCAGAAGAAGCTAGCTGACCTGTTCCTGCAATTACTCTCGTGGCAGTTTCCCCCTTGCTTCTTAAGACTTCGCCGGCAGTGTGCACAGTTTGCCCTACAATGGCTGCAGCTGTATTCCCCTTATTTAGGATTGCGGAGGTGGCTGCATTCCCCGTATTTCTTACGGCTTCAGCAACTTGGTAAGCAGTTTTAGCTTTTTGTTCGCCAATAGTTGATTTGATATCTTTTACGGAGGCTGTTAACTGACCGATCCCGCCGAGGAAGGGGGACAGGGGGAAATCACCGTGGGGGGACGCTTGAGGAACGCCATAAGAAGTTGTCCAATCATCAGGGAAGAAGTTTGAGGGGACGTCGTAACTTACCACGGGNGAAGTTGTCCAATCATCAGGGAAGAAGTTTGAGGGGACGTCGTAACTTACCACGGGGGTTTGTTGGTAGGAAGGAATTGTGGGGTAATTTGCGTAAGCATTTTGGTTGTAAGAAGGAGCTTGACTGGCACTTCGTCCTGAGGTGGATCCCCCTTGGTTTTGAATTTGGTTTAAATTTTGGTTTTGGTTCTGATTTTCCCAATTAATTTGTCTATTATCCCCAATTATTTCTTGGATACTGTCCTGCCTTGCGGATTCGGAAGGCTCATCATCATCATCACTTCGAAAATTGTATTTTGTGTAAGCATTTTCAAATCGGTGAGTTGCTACAGAACTTGCTTCATCCTGGTCGGGATCTTGAATAGGTTCTTCATATTGTTCTTCAGAACTTTGTCCTTCTTCGTTTTTAATTCGTTTTAATTCTTCAGTGTAAGCTTTTAATGAGCCTCGCTTCGTTCCATTTCTTTGAGGAGATGGAAGAACGGAGGGAGATGTTGAGGTGGAATATTCTTGAACATAATATTCTCGTTGTGGATAAACTACGTAGGGATTACGACTTTCGACTGCGGTTAAATCGTCATGGCATAAAACCATCATCCCCTCCTAAAATATCACAGAAACAAAAAAATTTACACAAAAAATATAAATGATTCTACTCTACTTCTAAAATTATACAACCACACAATTTTTAATGAAAAAACTAACCTGTAACAAAATACGAATTGAAAAGAAGTGCTATCTGCACCGTCACAATGCTCCACTTCACCCTCATGATTTTTTCCTAAAATTCAGTCTTATTTTCTTTCAAGTATTAAATATATTTTTATTTAATTTTCACAAGCGTATAACTTTATAGAAATCTTGAACGATTTCAAACTTCACATATTTTCTCACACTCCAAACCACACTTTTCACAATTCCCTCAGTCATTCGTCCTAATGTTCAAAAGTTCACTAATAAATTTTTCCAAGAAAAATATAAAAATTCACTTCCAACTTTTGTTCACTTTTTTCCCAATTTAAATTTGAACAACGATTGACTCCACGTCTCGATTCCAACTGAGCTTCTTTCCTAGTTCTCTCCGTGATCTGATGTCGACGTCTGAAGATTCTTTTCTGTGATCTTGTCAACAGCCCTCTTATTATGTAACTAGCACCAACAACCCTTAGGGATGGCCTATGTACCACGTAGATATTTTGTAGTGGGATGTATCTCTACTTGACACGACATCACCATCATCATAATCATCTACAACTGCAAGACTGCAGACATCGTCCACGATAAACTTTTGGATTCTGGCTGACACATCAAAAAATCACCTTCTTTTTTGCCAACAGAAAAAATCCCAAGACGTAAGACAAAATACCTTGTTTTTTTACAAACGTATGTGTATCTAACTTAGCTTATTAGAGAGATATACACAAGCATGCATAAAAAGAGTATCATTATGTAACTAATATGAATATAACGTAATAAGATACATATTTCCATTTAAAACTTATGCTTCAATGCATTCTATATATTAAGATGAAGATAGCAAGTATATATTTTTTATTTTGCAAAAATAGCCACAAAAAAGTAAATGGAATCAAGTCAACTCAACTTCAACTCATAATATATTACAAGCGTGTGCCTGTGGCTTTTGCTATGGCTTTTGGCTCTGTAGCTTGTATGCCGTAAGGGTTATATTCATGTAATACATATCAGAACTATCAGAAGCATTATTGCTTTTTGTGGTAGTGGCGGTAGTTGTTTGCTTATTAGTATTTATATTAAGTATATCATGTCATATCACATATATATCATGTTAGATAAATATAAATGAAAGGATATAGAGAGGTCAGCAAACAGAGCGCACTTCCTCCTTTTTCCACGCACAAGCCAAAAACCAATACAGTCTATTGTATATAGCTTACAGTTTTTTACTGAGCTAACTCAAATTACAGGGAGTAGTAAAGTGAGTAACCCATTTGTATAAGGGATGGATTGAGTTGGTTATGCACGACATTTCTTGTGAATGACATGAGAGATGTGTAAGAATTTATAAGAAATATTTATAAGTATTGCATGTATATCGCTAAGAAAATAACAAAATGATATGATGTACCTTCAATATACTTATATATATTTATATGTATGAAAAATGCATAAGAATCTATCATGTTTTTCTTGTTTATCCAGATATTATATTGTAAGTCTGCAGACATTGCACTACTTTTTGCACTTTTGACATGTGTAGCTATTACACGCCATTTATATAATTGTTTTGTTATGTAAAATAAAGTATATATATTCGTATATATTCTATATATGTATATTTATTTAGAAATAAGCCAATTTTATGGTAATTTTACAGTAGCACGAGCAAACACAAACAATTCAAACATAAAGACAGTAGCATATAATAAATTTATAATGGGGCTGTAGCCCTGGGAAATTGTGTAGTAAACCCATTTAATAATGCATCCCATACCTAATTGCATGTAATTCTGTGCATGTTTGATTGCCCGCGGAGTGCATTTAGGTATATTGCATTGCAATATGAAAGCAAAGTATATAATTGTCATCTCTAATCATAAACAATGTTGTATAGCTACTGGCTACTTTAAAATGTGCAATAAAAATTTATTGTGATATCAAGTTTTTTTCTCATAAGGGTTTTATATAATACTAAGTATAACATTGCATATTATTTATGATAAAGATTGCATTTTGCATTCGTTTCGTTTAATTAGTAGAATGATTAACAAATATATTATGTCGCATAATATATAATGTGGATCATCTTTATTTTTTCTTGAATGGCATTAAAGCTACTCACAATTTTTTATAACGAAGTGGAAAATAAGAATTGCGGATGTTTTTGTTTTCAATCTCATTTTATCTACCACAAATCATCAATATCGTGCGCGACTTTTTACAAAACCAAGAAATAAAATTATTGCAAAGTAAAAAAATTCATAAAGAAAAAATACCTTAAACGGTAATGTCTACTGTCTACCGCAATGGTTGACTTGATTATAAATTATAACATTTTGTGATATTGATATTATATTACAAATTGTAACCAATAATCCATTCATTTTAAATTATGAGAAATGGAGTACGGTTCAATAGGTCAAGTCGATTTATCTTTCCATATGTTTTTTTTCTATTGTAAATAAATATAATCACGTAATCACGTAATACTTAGAAAAACCCGTTACATTACTGAGAATTATTGATGGGTTGTTTAGTTTGCTTAGAATTTTGATGAAATTTGTGAAAAATTCTTTGTCAATTAGCCCTCATTTACAAATCTAAACAACTCAATTATCCCCTGATTGAAAAACTTGAGGAATGAATCAACTTCAAAATTTATTACGAGCTGTCAAATTCGGTTTCCTTTAGTTGACTCCAAATAAGAAACGTGGGCAGAGGTCAATGGGCAATCAAGAGCAATTTTGTTGTTGTTGAGTTGAAAAATTTTAAAGATAAAAAATAGCCTAAAAGAGAATTTTTATGGGAAGGACCAAAATTGCTGAAAAAAAAATTTCAAATGAGAACATTTTTTAAACTGTTCCCGTTATTTCTTCCTCCTTTTTTTGAAAGGTGGTAATTTTCTTTCTTATTTTGTTGGCAATGGGAAGCAAGTTCCGTTCACCGCACATAAAAATACCGAAGAAAAGGTAGAATTAGCAGTCGTAAAAAACAATTATCGCGCCAAATTTTTGTAAAGCTGGTGTGGAAGTGGAAGATAAATTGAATGGATTTTTTTCATTGCTGCTTTTTCTTTTTAGAGTGGAAAACTTTTATATTTACTATGATTCTCTTCCATTTTCCATTTCCTTAAGAATGCATAATTTTGTTGACACACTTTGAGAACTCGCGACTAATAAATTGCATGTTAAAATGGACAACGTGTCGGCATGCGGAGATGTCTTAATCAACAATCAACAACAAAGCTTGGGCTAAAAAATTCACACTTTTTCAGGTAAAAAATAAAGTTTACGTGATCAACAGAGATGTGAACAGAAAATACAAGCTCATGTTTTGATTTATAAAAGCAAGCCACGCGTCAAAAAACAAAAGGAGCAATTCAAAATGTATCACGTTCTCTATTTATTACATGAAAAGGAAGAATTTTGTGAAGATCAAATTTTTATGCAATTCTTGTTAGTGTGCACTCGTGCGCCTCCAATAAAAAATTGCATATTCTCATATTTTATTTATACTTTTGAATAAAAATTTACGATACTTTAGAATGTAACCACCGATGATTTCATCTCGTTGCCAATAAGAATGTAAATCAAGTGGAATTGCATGCAAATTCATTAATATTTATTGTCAACCTAAAAATGCATTTCTTGAACATTAATTGCAAGGCTGAATATGCAGCTTCTTAAGTAAATGTAAGCCAAATCCTTCTTTACATATATTTCTTAGTGACCCATATTTTCCCTTTCTTGATGCACTTTTCATTTCATGCTGATGCAATCTTGCATTTTCTTAGTTGTGTTTTTTATTATGTATTGTGTGAAAAAAATATAGGGTTGGCTGAGTTGATGGCGTGAAAAGTAGACAAGGTACGGCAAGCTCGCGTGCATATTGATGTACGGATGTCTGCTCACTTGACTCTGAAACCATGTGGTGCTTGTTACAACCAAACCGGTTTCCTTTCGGAGATGAATCATCATCAGGAGCAGTAGTAATAAAATTTTCTGTAAAAATTAAACGTTCATTGCTTTTAAGATCTTATCTTTTTGAAGAAGCACAGAAATTTAATTGCCGAGCGTGTAACACGTACAAAATAAGTCGTTCGCGTAGGTAAACTGCCGTAAAATTAATTTAGCAACGAATTAGTATTAATTTTATGTTCTAAAGTGAATTATATTGATAATAATAATATAATACATAGTACTAAAAAAGATCATATCTACAATGCAATTGCGAATGCATCTGATGCTCATTGTCAGTTGAAAAAAATGATTTTAACTTCTTCAAACGAAATCTTCATTGTTTGTGCGGTCTTTTAATTTTAAGTTAAAGAGGGAGGTTTTTTCTTGGAAAAAACTAAGCAACTTCAAGTTTTTGCTGATAACAAGATATTATTAATTGTTCTACATGCAAAAACACAGTAGTAAAAACCCCCATAAATAAGATGAATTACAATGAAACAATGTATTTCATGCAGTATCGCATATTCGAATGATTTAGATTGATTTGTTACAACTTTTTTTTCAAATGAGATTGTAAAAAAATAAAGTTCAAGCGGAGGTGAATCTTTGCTCAAACATTGGGTCGATTTGTTTAACATGCTCATATTTGAGTTATGTAACGTTATCGCGTGTGTCCCATCAATTTGTTACCTTCTGATTTTTTCATGAGTTTGAAAGCAAATATGTTTGAAATTGGCAGCCAATATATATTCAATTTAGTTAAACATCATGATTACTGTGATTGAAAATGAAAATGAAGGGATTGCATTGCATTTAATAAGTGAGTCAGCATCAAATTCCCACTTGGCAGGTACAAGTAGTGAGACACTCTAAATGAGTGACACCGACTCGACGTGGGCATAGGTCAATAGGTAATCAAGCGTAATATTTCTGTTTGTTCATCATTCTTGTGAAAAACGGACTGAAAAGGGATAGTCATGGGAAAGACCAAAATTACTTGTAAAAATTTAAAATGGAACATTTTTTCTTGGGTATAGTTTTTGCTTCCTTCCTCATTTTTCTTTTAGGTAATATTCGAAAAAAATTAGGGAGTATATTTTTCAGCATGAATTTCAATGTTTGCTTTACAATCAGAACGATTTTGTGATATTATGACGTAAATTAAAAAATCAACGAAAGAATTCTGTTTAAATCAAGATGAGTCGAAACATTTTTTTAGAAAAACTTAAAATTTCCCATATTTTATGCATGTTAACGTTAACTGGATAAATAATATGCATTGAAGATGATATTATGATGACATGATGATTGCTTTCTGTCACAATTAAATTATGCAGATGACACAAATTTAGTCTTACACTTGTACAAGTTGTACATTTAGGTGCGTCAAATGAAGCAATTGATGATAAGCAAGATCATGAAAAACTTAATAAATTATTACAACATTTATAACATACTTTGAACGTTTGCCCAAAAACCTGAAACCAAGGGTGCGTACCAACACCAAAAATCAACATTGAGTTCTGATGACAGGTCGGAAATGAATGAACAACAGCTCGTCTTTGCGTCATTATCATCATGAAATGGAAACTTTATCAGTTTATCACATCCCAGGAAGAGCGATGGTGTCGAAAATGCGTATAAAACGCGCGGGACTGTTGAAGGAAGATTGTGTGGGATTTGGCAGCGGGTTATGCGCATATATGCTAGGGGAGAATGTATGCGGAGAAACGATGCGTAAAACGCATGTAATCCCAGCATCTTTTCTTCGCATTATCACATTAATTAATGCACATTTTATTAGTATTTTTGCTTGGTATTTTTTTGTTGAAATCCATTACTAATACGCTAATACGCATGAGAATATGCACGGAATATGCATTAATTTAATCTAATGAAATACAGTGAACATTAACGAATAAGAAACTTTATTTACTGCAAATACAACACAACAATACAACAAAAATGCAAATATCAGATCATAGTTTCATTGGAAAACAAATTAAGTCACTCGAACCTATCTGCTTTGGTAAGACAATATCATTTCCTATAAATCATGTCACAAGTGACTTTTCGCTTTTGTGTTTTAGTTCCTAGTCTGAAAGTTTCAATTAAAGAACTAGTAATAGGAAATGTCTTAATTTCGAATTTCTCAACGTATTCAGTGCAAAGGAGGGTTTGCTTTTTACCGATGTTAAAGATTTTCTTGATTTTCATAACTTTACCACATTCCGTCATAAACCAGCTATCACCCATTTTTAACGAATTACACAAAATCATTTGAAAATATTTTTTTACCATTAGAAACATCAGTTTTTACAGTACTGCGAATGTAATTAAAATCTATGGAATCCATTTCATGTACACGTTTTACAAGTTGTTCCAATTGTAGCTTTTGGCCACGCACTAATCTTTTAAGTTGATTTAAAAAGCTTTCAAAGGGAAATGCACTGACATTATCAAGATTGCCAAAATTCAGACCGTCATCCGCAATGTGCAAAAGATTATGTACATTATAAATAACACTTGTTTCGCCATAGATTTCAGGCATCAATCCTACAAATTTTTGTAATAATGTTCGCGCAACATTGTTCCATTTGACATCGGAAGAATAATCAGACAATAAAATTTTCATTGCGCAGTGCAAAAGAAGAAAATGTTTATACTTCTTCTCGTCTAGTATGCCTCGTAAAGCACAAGGACCACTATAAAGCAAAAACTGGCGGAATTCTGTTGCTTTAAATCTATTGATATCTTTCAGAGATCTAGGTTTGCGAGAAAACTCGCATGGAAAATATTTTGACGCATCAACTAAGTAATCTGACACCTGCTTTACACTCCGAGACGGAAGTCTGGTTTTTAGTGGGCCACCTAACCACAAGTTTAATAATTTTCTAACTACTCCTAAACAAATTAAATGCATGTAATCCAATACAAATTGGGATACAAGGTTTAACTTTAAATCTAGAAATGGTGATTCAGAGATATGATGATTACTATCAAGATTTGCTCTAAAGCCTTCATCTGTCCGTAGTTTTGCACTAACAGTAGATAATACCACTCTTCCATCCCAGTCCCCCTCAACTTCACATCTCTCACAAGAATGATAAGCTGTGTGACTTTTTACGCACTTAATAAAACTCCTTGCTGGTGCATCAGCAATCACACAGCTTATTTGTACATTATAATTAACACCACTGATTGAAATCCCCGTGATTACAAGCATTTTAACTTCCTCAATAAATTTACTTAAAAACTCCTTAACTGATGACGGCTTAGCTTCTCCACAATATATAGCAGCAAGAAAAGGAGACGTGTTTGATTGATCTACCTTTACTAATATGGGCCACATTTGAACGTTACTACTTTTACAAAGGGGTACGCCATCAGTGCTCACAGAGAGCGATACGAGATTGGGTAGCTTATCGTTAGACATTATGGGAAATTGAAAGTTCCTAAGGCCTCTGATGATGCATTTTTCAATGTTTTTTGTGATTCCAAAATAGAAATACCTACCACTACCTATTGCGCATGTACTAATGTCTCTTGGGGTTTTTAACAGTGTTTTAGCATTTAGGGGCAACTTATTTTCCATATCCATATGATTGTCCAATAATTTTAACAAATCAGACAAAGCAGAATGTGAGATGTTATGTGTTAAGCCCCATATCGACAAATCGTGACTTAAAGTATCTACAGAATTTTCACTTTGAATTAAACTACTGGAACATCCTACATTAGTTAAGGACTCAGAGATACTATTTGATTCATCTATTCGTGGAGAAACGGGTAATGTATCACAATCGAGCATAAGTGAAGACGAAGTTTGGTGATGATTACAATGGCGTACGTTTAAACTTGGCTCGTTGATTTCAAGTAACAGTTGTTGGACATCTTGGTTAATTTTTCGCCTTTTACTCCGGTACGACAGCATCTCGGTTTCTTACAGACCGACTTTTCTTTCCTCCGCCTAGATCTCTTGCATTACGGAACCAGTTCTGAATAGCAACATGAATGTCGAACTCTGCTGCGTGCGCACATCCCTCATTATTTCTAGTGGAATCTGAAATAATTTATGCAAATGTTAACAACCACAAAGTTAAAGTATCTCTAAATACTCAACAGTTTTGTAACTTATTCTAACCAATTAGAACAGAGCATAGCTTTAATTCCCCGAAACAGATTTTTTCATTCGCACCGATGAAGTTAACTTGTTTGGCCAAAGAGTTGCCAATGATCCTTTTTAAGATTATGCGGACGACTTTTCCTAAATTCTTTCCGCCAAATGCTGAGCAAAATATTACCTGTGTAAAAATGTAAGCAGCAAACTTTAACAAGTGTATACCGTTAAATGCAAAACTCGATTATAAAAAGGAGAACCGATTTGTCTACCAAAGATGAGTAGTTTTCAGGCGTTGCAATCCAGCTTTCTAGTTCCGTTAATTGGGTTGAATCGTTTATAGGAAATTCAAACGGGATTTCAGATGCTTTCCTCTGAAACTCAGTTACAACGCTCCTCTTGTTGATCATTAGCACCTCTTTAATGTCAGTTTTGATTTCAGTTAGCAGCATCAATACACGCTTCTCGAAACCTAAAAGGAAAATGAATGAACATTTATTATCACATAGACGCACAATGGAATCACGAGTTTCTTCATATATATAATCTAAGCGTACCGTCCTGTCGTGAACAACAAGGCTGGCATGTTACAAGATTAGGTTCATAGGTTGGTGGTACGCTGATTCCATTGTTTTGAAAAAGTACATGGGCTCCACTATAGTTATAGTGTGCGTCTTCTTTCAATGGGCGAGCAGCAAATGTTTGTTGTCGATGAGTAGTTGTCACATTATTGGGAAGAATAAAATCCTCAGGTCCTATTCGTAGTTAAAATGAATTTAATATTTTATTTAATATGTCACCACACCAAACATAATAGTAACTGCTGCAATTGTGTAAGTCATAAAGATAATAAATTACAAACCCGTAGTTTGTTCAATAAATCCCCAAATATTTTGTCGTTGAATGTAGTCCTGCTCATTAATTTTCTCCAACCTCCCAGGAAGATGTCCCAGTGACTCATCCAGATTTTCTAACGTCTCAGGGAGGTTACCTGTATCATGACGATTCCCTAATGTCTCAGCGAGATTTCTCGTTGTATGAAGATTTTCTAACGTCTCAGGGGGATTTCCCGTTGCAGGAAGATTTTCTAACTTCTCTCAGGGAGGTTACCTGTGTCATGACGATTCCCTAATGTCTCAGCGAGATTTCTCGTTGTATGAAGATTTTCTAACGTCTCAGGGGGATTTCCCGTTGCAGGAAGATTTTCTAACTTCTCCGGGTAATCTCCTAACGGCTCATAGTCTGACAAGTTTATTTGCGATGAAGCATGTGAATTTTCACTAGAACCGTCGTTGCTACTATCGTGTCTAACTTCAACTAACGTCGGAACTGGATTTTGCCTTTGCTTACGAACTCTCGTTTTCCTCGATTTTGAAAGCTTGTCATCGGTGTCGGTCGTGTCAATCGCTGAAGTGCATGTTGCCTTCGCTTCCTGAATTCTCGCTTGAGAATAGTCAGCTATTTAGAGAGAAACAGAAACAGTAGTCAGATGACATCAAACACATGTTCATTTGTATTGAGTTCTTACAATTGTTAATTTAAAGCTAATTAATTGAAATTCAGTTTCAGATTTTGTTAATTACCAATTGGTGTTTTAGACAGTACTCGCACTCTACACTTAATCCAGTCACGGCCGGGTTTGGTTTGATTCTGAATTCGATTTCCAGGAGGCGACGGGGGCCAGTGGCAATGCTGCTGATCTTTGAACAGCCACTTTTGTGGTATCAACTGAACCGTTCCTTCGTCCGGGAATTCCACGATAACATACATTTTCAATTTTATGTACAACGCACTTTGATTTTATTTACACTAAACACAAAGGAACTTTTCACTCGTTAATCCTGTGTACATGTTAGTCAACTAGCAACTGTCAATTATGCACAATTGGATGTGTGTATTTTGGATTGATTATTTGCGTTGGTGGAATGGGTGAAAACTTTATAGACGCGTTTCCCACGTATTACCTATGCATGTCAAATAACAGTACCATCGACTACACGTGTTTCTATATGATGCATGAAACCCATGCGTTTTCGTCGCATAATTGGTGCGTTATTTTTCAGGTTTTCAGTGTGTGGGACAAGTGGGAATCTTGTGTTTTTGGGATGCATAATACGCGTATCTTATACGCATCGCATTGCTTCCCTCACCAATCCCACTCTTCCCTCACGTTTTAGATTAAAAATCGACGGAACGATCTTCCTGGGATACTCATCGATGTCAATCACATGTAAAGATGCAGGAGGCTGACGACATGAAAAAGTTTGTTTACTTTTTAAATATAGCGGAGCAGAGTACACAGACTCATTTGGCAGTTGGGTTTGTTGGTGTGCAATTACGTTGATTCATTTGCCATAAATACATGCAAAAATACAATTCTTACAATTGATATCTTGCGTACAACACGTGTTATCAATAAATTCAAATAAGCTTTGTATTGTAGAAACGTAAGTTCTAAAGTTGGTAAAAAAATTAAGTGAATTATTTCACGATTGGAAGTGTGTGTTCAATATCATAAAAGATAATCTCGGATTGATGGCCGGATGATGAAAATATGAGTCGAATAGATTTTTTGCTAAGGTTGGCGTTAGTTGTAAAGTGGCCCTCTTAATAATTGTAAGTTCATGTGAAACATAGCCGTTTACAAGCGTTTAATACTAGCTATTTTTAACTGAGTATTTATATTGCCAAAAATATTAACAACTTGGTCATTTTTTGTTGAGATAAGATTGACGTAATTTTTTTCCTTGATAGAATCTTCAGCAAGATACAATATTGATAAAAGGTGTTGAATTTTACTAGCTGCAAAATATAGTGCTACTAATTAGTTAGTGATTGTCTTAAAAAATAGCTTTGTTCAGCAAGGTAATTATTTTAATCAATGATCTAGGGGCAATTTGTGTGTTTTTGAGGTGTTACATTAGCCTTAACTGATCAAGATTAGGATGTATGAGGCAAAGCGAAGTTAAAAAAACTTTCCGCATTTACTTAATCGTTATAGTCAGTACCATTTACATAAAAGCATGCTCATGTCGATTATTTCTCGATGTCAATATGATTTGAGCTTTTTCAACCAGAACACTTATGAGCAAGTGTGACTTTTTAAGGTCAAATCTTGACATTTACATGGGGACATCAATAGAAAATTGTATTGCCTTGACGTCATGTTCTGGTTCTAGACACACGTGTTAAAAATAGGATGCAATACCGATTATTAGACGTGATAGCCCAATTTCAGTAGGCACGCTGAAATCTTAAATATTTGTATTGCTTACTCATATATGACGCTGATATATTTTCCATCTATAAATTGGCAACGCGCAACCCTGTCTTGAATCAAGTACAAGTACCGTTAAGCTACTAGTTATAAATTATCACACAATCTACAATTAGCTTGGATATGCCCAGTGACGCAGATAGTTTCTGAGGCCTGTATACTGTTAAACAAATAATGGCAGTGGGAAGAGCAGAGGAAGTACCTCGTATACAATGCAGACAACTTGTTACACCATCGAAAATATTAATATTGCTGTACAAGCTTCGTTGGAAAGGGCTTATCGGATATAGTCATACCATAACTTCGTGAGCAAACGTATATTAACGCAATTTATAATTATTATTTATTGATCGTTGATAATTTCAGAAACAAGGAAGAAGTCTAGTGTTCTGTATCGCTTCATGCAACTGGAAGCGCTGAACCGTAGCAGCAGTCTGAAGTCTCGTTTTGCAGCAGTTTGTAGCAGTTTACGTTACAAGTTTAGGTGCATCCATAACACAAAATATGAGTAGAAATTCGCAATTTCGACAAGTGGGTTTATTGCTAATTTGTATCAAGTGGAATTTTATTGACACTTTTATGTTAATTTAAACCAGATTTAAGTTTAGACATAGCAAATATATTTTATTCCATTATTGAGTAGCCAGCCATGTATAAAACGCATGTTAATGGAAGGTGATACAAAATCACCGTAGGATTTTTCACCTTACATTAAATATAATTTCAAATTGAAATACATTTTCAATTTTTCATATTTCAAAATCTTTTGTCAGATATTTTGATTAACAAACTAAACACAATGGCATCTAACTTTAAATTGACACCTATGTACACATAAGCAATAATTGGTCCATTAAAAAGAAGCAAGTAATACCTTTCCTACTTTATACAAACGAAATTGTGAGATATAGTTATTGATTGGAGTGATAAAACCTGATATAAATAAATTTTGTATATTAGCAAATTGGTTGGCTAAACTCGAGATGATATCTTTGATGACCGGATGATGAAATTGGATGCAAACACGAATGTAAATATTTATTTTATGAGCTTGTACAGCTTACAGATAGCATAACATGGCCGTTTGTCTAGTGACTATTACAAAGGACATTGACATGGTTAGGTATATTGACTAGCCTATTTTAACACGCTAAACACGCTAAAGGATTATGCATTTATTTATTCTTGAGCTCGATAAGAACACATTTTATGACATAAAAATAATTCTCTCTCATAAAACCATATAAGTATATTTCAGAAGAAAAGCAAATTTAGGTGTTGGAAACATGCAGGGTGTAAATATTACAAATTGGCACAATAATTTATGCAGCATCATTCATGGAACGTTATAAGAATAAAATAAATAAAATCACTGATCGCTAAGTATTGTGGGTGGGTAGTTTGAATATGCACAAAAAATATTTTAATCCGAACCTTTAAGAAGCTTATAAGTGACCCACATGAAGTTCTTGTAGTTTCTTTTGCAACTACTTTTGAAATAATTAAATGCGATGGAAAATGAACAGAGGCAGCAAAACATATTCACATTTAATTCTGCTCCAACTCTAAACTATACAAAATCCAAGATGTGGAGTTAATTGTTGCAGTATCATTTCAGCTGCTCCAAACTGCAGCCTTATCTACATTCCATTGAATCATAAATCAACGATTTATCGTCCCGTTTGATGCTTTACCTTATAAATGTTTATATATTCCATTCAAAGTAAACTGAGATATAATTAATGATACCATATGATTTCAGGTGGAATGATTAAAAGATAAATGAATATTTAAATGATTTATATACCAAATTTATATGAGTGCGTGCACTTATACGATTTGCCATTATCTATTTGATTATATGGCACGTATAAAAGTGTCAAGCTTGGTAACTTGCTTCACAATTTAGTTGCTCAGACGTGACTAGTTTGGGATTCGCAAATGATTTAACCAGTGCTGTACCATCTAGAAATAGAAGTATGATGTATTTAAAGGAACAAAAGTCGACATAATTCGCCAACCCTCAGTCATACAGTCCGAATTAATAAAATAGAAGTGTACTTGATTTAATTTTAACAAAGACTATTTAGTCAGATTGAAGTAATGTTATGATAAAGATAAACTACTTATACTTGTTTGTTTTGAAACAATTACCAAAACAAATTTTTGGAGGATTGCCTAATGATGAGAAAACGTCATAATAATAGTAAAGGAGGGGGTCGTAGTCCCATGGCTAAGGACTGTGGCTTATGAGTTTTAGGATCGGGGTTCGATTCTCCCCAAAGCAAACATTAACTAAGTACCCCTTTTAGGAAGTGTGGAGGGCAAAAGATGTGTGAACGACCTCTGGCCATAACGTGTGTATTATAAGTGATGACTCCAACCTTAATTGGAGTGGCAGTAATGCCAATTTGAATGCTTCTCTCACTGTCGCGGCTCTTGATCAACATGAACTATGTCTAAACTGCCAGGTGAGTAGAAAAATCGTAACGTATTTTTATTCAATCAAGACGAAATAGTCACCTAATTTGTTGCTGTAAAACCATGAACTCCACACTAACAGCTTAAAGCTTATATACACCCTGTTTTAAAATCGGATTATAATAAATAGCTTCCAAATTATTAATTTCGAACACTGTAGTGAATTATTGATACCGATTATCGATAATATTAAAACGTTCAATGAATGACATATTATTTACATCCAAAATGAATTAAAAGTTTTGTTTACCAAAATTAAATATAGATTTTTGAATTGGTATTGATAAAACTTACTTATTTCATTCATTTAAAAAATCCAGCAGTACTAAATTTACTCTTACTCTGGAATTGTGAAAAGGAGGTTTTTAATATTATATGCTACGTACCTAAGCCTTTCATTCATTTATCTCAACGGTTGATATCCTCCACGATTAGTTTATCAGGCTCGCTTACAATCTAATCTCTTCATTTATAGTAAAAACGTCTGTCACGATGATATTCCATGAATTATTAGTTCAGTAAGAAATAGTTGGATGCAGTTCCATTTACCAACAAAGTTTCATCAAATTAATACAAACTTTTAATAATTTTTAATAATAATATTTTGTAATGTATGTAAAAGCTTTATATTAGGTAGCAATATATCCACCCTCTTTACTACAATGGTAGGTCAGTCCGGGCAATATGAAAACCTCGATTCACAATAGAACCATCACTTCTAAACACAGCCAACATGGCATCATTATTTGTCCATTGAGCTGACTCTGTGCTTCCGCATGCATGCGTAAAGTGTGTCCATGCCGTGGACGGACTAAATCGGTAGAGCCGAATTATGTCAGCACAGCCA
The DNA here is from genome assembly GCA_036850725.1 of Orchesella villosa. Classification (NCBI taxonomy): domain Eukaryota; kingdom Metazoa; phylum Arthropoda; class Collembola; order Entomobryomorpha; family Orchesellidae; genus Orchesella; species Orchesella villosa. Next base: position 3,325 of record JAANSM010000470.1, on the reverse strand, counting down.
GTGCCCTCAAGTCTATTTCTTGCATAAGCTACTAACGTTTTTCTCGACGCACTGTATAAGTTACTGGGAGGTGGAAATACAAACGTTGACAATTCATTATTTGTATAGTTTGCTTCAGCACTGAGAGGATATCGAATGTGTGGTTGTTGTGAGCCCGTAACAAGGTAATGTTTAGAGGCGCTGGATATACTGACTGACCCTCTGATAGCTTTGTACATAAGAATGAATCCTCGGGATGGTGAACTTGATCCGGAGAAAAATGTAACTATAAGTGTGTTGCAACTGGAGGGAAGATTCACGACGCCTGTGCCGTTTCTACAAGATTTATGAAAGGTTTCGGTTAAAAACGCATGTATAAATCTATTTAATCGCTTTATTGCCAAATACTTACATGGATACGCTAGTTAAAGCTGTTGTGGCTCTACTCAAGCAAGTTGCTGTGACTCCAGTTTGCCCTGTTTGTAGCTGTAGTCCCAAGGAGAGAACGTCCAAGGTGTAACTTAAAGCACTTGGCGTACTTATTGTCCAAACGCATCGTTCGTTTGAGGAAACGTTTACTTCAGTTTTGTAAGCTATTGCTGAGTACTCAGAGGTAAGAACTCCGCCGCAGTTTGAATTTACCGGGTATTCGGCATAGAGAACGACGGGACGAGGAACGTTTTGAGATGAAACGGAAACAAGAAATGTTCCCAAAATTAATAATGCGAAATTAAACGGTGCCATGTTGGAACGCGATTACTTTCTTTGTGAAACAGAAAAGAAAACTGAGTTAGAAAACTGGACGTCGGCCAATTTATATCCATGTGCGATTTCATTTAAACATTTCGGTGTTGACTGGATTAACCATGAATTTAAAACCAACCAGTGTTTAAAAATAGATGAAATTAGTGCGCATGTCCCGTTAATAAATGGCTTAAGTCCCTCACTTAAATCAAATCCTTTTGAGCTTCATTGTGTTGCATTTTCTGCATTATACCGATTGTCTGTCATTCTTACAAAGTCATTCCCGCACGCAAATTTGGATTATCCAGATAAATTTATTGCACCTTATTTTGAGTCCGATTGTGCAACATAATTTTACAAGATACACATGAGCCTCACCATCCTTAAGCCCCTAATCCTTTGATTCCTTTGATCCACTAACCCCATTTTGCATTTAAAATGTAGAATTGATTTTTATATTTACATTTTCCTGAATGTTATGTAAACAGCTATTGCATTAACTTTTTACCTAAAATTGTGAAATATCACCCTAGGCGGTGTAAATTTCCTTTGCGGTGAATTGTTTTCCTTATTAATTTCAACAGTAAATGATTTTACTGGGTTCGAATTAATACATTGATCTCTTAATAAATTTTAACTTAGGTAATCGCAATTCCCAGAAATACCTACATGATATGTAATTCCATAAAGTATACAACCCGGAAGATATTTAATCTGTCGTTAAATACGTTTCGTGGATTAATATTAACCCTTAGTAAGTCAAAAAAGGATTTCGTAAAGCCAAACCAATATAATTTTATACAATTTTTTAGTATTTCGCAATAATTGAATTTCTTTGCAAAAACATATCACAGATTTACGGTGTTGACAGGAAAAACAAAGATAGACAATGAGATTAGTGGTTCATTTTAGTTATTTTATGGATCTGAGACCTGCTATATAAGTCCTAGAATGGAAATATTCTTCATCCATTCAATCTTTAAAGTTCGCCGTATATCTCAAACTCAGTATGAATCCCGATCTACATATTTTTCTACTTCTTGTTGGAACTACTATAGTTCCTTCATTTTCTCAAGATGAAACCATCAAGACTATTAAGAAATCGTTAGAAAATGTCCATGTAATCGACATTCTGTCAACGAACACTACACAGTTTAGTTCTAACCTTCGCAACGGCGTACTTTCAACTTGTGGCGGCGTTCATACGTCCACATCTGCTACAATCTCTTACAAAAATGGAGCTACAATCAGTCCTAATGAGCGCTGTGTATGGGTTATCAATCCAGCTGGCTCTTCAAATTATTCCCTAAGCGTAGCTACTTTAGGACTACAGATTCAAACTGGTGTAACTGGAATAACGGCGTCTTGTTTCAATATGAGAGGTTCAACGGCGTTCAGCAGCGTTGCAATGTAAGTTACTTTTACATTTTTTGTATTCAATGCCGGTATAATGAAAAATACAGTGATTTAAGAGTACTTATGCACGTTTTCGATTTGTAGTACCCGCACTGGAACTGTTAGTCTGCCATCCGTATGCCACAGCCTGGTGATAACGTTTTACTCTGGAGCAAGTGTTGGATCCTCTAGGGGATTCAGTTTTTCATACTCAAGACGTACTGCAAATGGTTTATCTTCAGGTTCTTCAAGAAGTTACGTTCTTAATGCTGCCCAACAACAAATTCGACATCCTGCTAATGCTGATACGCAATACACAAACAAAGAATTAACACTTTTTGCTTTTCCGCCGCCTAATAATGTTTATAGCTCAGCAAGGAAAACGCTCGTTACATATATGCAGGTTTCATTGGAACGTACTAGTTGTTGGGATCGAATTCACGCATATAGATTTAGACCTTCTGGTTGGACGGTTTTAAGTGAATTGTGCGGTGATGTAGAATTCAAGCAGTGGACGGATGCTGATGTTATCTTAGNCTGGTTGGACGCTTTTGAGTGAATTGTGCGGTAATGTAGAATTCAAGCAGTGGACGGATGCTGATGTTATCTTAGTTACGTTTACAAGTGACACCTCAGTTCTTGGTCGTGGTTTTCATGTCCTACGTACTAATTTGCCTCTCTAAGACATTTACAAACTGTTAGCTGCAAAAATTTGTTGAATTGTTTGTATTGCATCTCAATTCAAGTGCATTTTGCATTTGTGACTATTACACTTATGAAGTATCGTAATAAAATAAATGAATTCCAAGAATGTAACTTAAACGTGATATTTTAATGAATAAAAGTCATTGGGGGATTCTCAATATAGACTTAGAACAACCAGAATTTCCTATAATCTGATTGGTTGGTCTAGCTAGCTAACGGAAGTTCATAAGATGAAGCTATCTGAAACGATTTTAAAATGGTTATGAAATTAACGACGCTGTAAACAACTTGCACGTCATTTAATATTAATTAACTTAATAAAAAGACGCCGGAAGCGTCATCTTAAGTGTAGTACATAGAAATTTCTAATGCAAAACGTTTTAATTAAACTTCTCTTAGAAAATATATGACCGATTAGAATTAAAGTATTATTGAGTACAACTAAAATTTCATTTTCGTTCATAATTAACTAAATAAATGGAATTGAGAATGTAAACCAACT
>JAANSM010000469.1:0-28130 GCA_036850725.1 Orchesella villosa | reverse complement strand
ATCTTTGTTTTTAGTCATAAAACTCTTAAATGATGGTTAATCATTGTAAAAACGACTTGGTTGTATTTTATGCGTTTATATAGTTTATGTATATTCACATCATATCATATTGTATATTATTTCGTTGAAATTTTTGTATCTCTAATTCTTTTAAAAAGATTATCAAATGTCATCATTTTAAATTTTAAACAAGAATTTTATTGTTTGAGCATGTATTGTTGATGAAATGAAACTTCCAGTAATAAACGGTGCTACTTGTGAATCAGAGTAGTATATTTTTTATCCAATTCCTTCAGGATATGCGTCTTTTCTTACTATCTCTGCTTCGGAAGGAGATGATATTTTCAACGCTGGCGCTAACATATAGCGAGCAGTAACGAGAGATGTGCCTCACGTTTATTGATTTGGAGGAAGAGAGAGAGAGAGTCCATACTTCCGTGTGGATACCTACCCATTCTAATAATAAACTGTGTTTGGATGGATAGATAAAGGAACAACGTAGGATACAAACTAGGGCATGAAGAAAAGCTCTTGAAGTTGGTACTTGGAAGTTAGGTACGATTTGGTGAAAGCATGTAGTTGGCTATTTAGGATATCTCATCTCCCATAAATAGAGAAGATGTGAAAGCAGTGAAAGTGCACCTTTTTCACTAAAAATTTCACCGAGCACTTGCACAAAATATAATTTTTTTCACATGACTTGCAAATAAATATAAATTGCCACTAATCACTAATACAAACAGTATCATGAAGCTTGAAGTACCGGTTGGAAAATTTGCGGGGGTTAGTATCTCATTGTCAGTTCTGCTTTTGGTAACATGGGCAGTTTTGGCATTGAGTAGCACCAAATTGTATGTCGACAGTAGTAACAGTAAGTCGGAACAGGCACTTTTATTTAGTTAAAGCATTGATTGATTTAGAACGCTGAGAACTTGATAATTATTCATGGCCGCAGTTTTTTAGTTAAATAAAAATTGTATGTGTACTTTTTTGCAGCATCGGATGTTGCTGGGATTCGTCACATGAATCGAGCTGACTTAAATAAACTTCCAAGGCTAAGTGGTAAATGCTCTTATAGTTGATTATACTCACAAAAGTTCGAATGAGTCTTGAAAAAGATAGGGCTTAAAATATATTCATTCTGTGTGATATTTTAGCGGACAAGAAAACACTGGTTGTCACATCTGAAGATGCTCTTCCAAATGCTTTTGAATTTCTGAGGTTAAATATGTATCTTCCTATACAAAAGATTGTTCTCATGAAGCCTGGTAATTTTACAAAAAAAATAATATAATGTACTTTTGCGTTTGCTCATTTTTTACATTTCTATTCAAATCTGTTTAGGAGTAAATGACACAGTTCGTGTCTACCCGATCCCAAGGGAAGGTATGATTGGGCTTGGAACGAAGCTGTCAATCAGCGTCTCGGAAGTTGGTAAGGCTTGCATAAATTAACTTTTCCCTCGAATTAATCAACTCTTACAATTATCTTTTTTATGTTTAGGGTTGATTATCTTGTTCCTCGTCTTCATCATTGCATCCTTTGCATACATATTTTCAAGTATCAGCAGCACAAAGGTTTATTGGGATGAAGAAGAACTTGGATTGAATAACGACTTGGGACTTGGTATAATATGTGATGATGAGCCTGATGATGACAAGATTTTGATCAGAGCTGAAAAGAAGAGGAAGGAGATTGAAGAGGTGTAAATCAGTTGCATTGTATTGTAAGGATATAAAATCTTTTTGATACATTGATACGTCAATGGAAGAAGTGACAGTATTGTGACTGACAATGAGTACTTAATGATATTCAACATCACAATTAATTATTATTGGTACTTCTAAGGTGAAGGTTGGTTGGCCAAAATATTATTATGTGGGTAAATATAACGTTTCCTTTCCAGTCGTGAATTACAGTTACCGATTGTATAGTTAATGTGTATAAAATTGTTTTATGACGCATATTGCTCACGTCTCCTAGATTTCTCGTGTTCGTAAGCAATTTAGGTAGGTAGTTTAGTCAATGCAACTCAGAATTTTACCTTAAAGTCCAAACTAGTTATAGACGAAACCTATAACGTGAATTTAATGTAAAAATGTAATGTGAAACTACTTTTACCTGTAAGTACCTAAATCAAATTAGAATTATTAGTTTGTACTTGGGGTGTTGTGTAGAATTCATTGATGAATTTTTATAGATTTCCTATTATGTGGAGTTTTTAGTGGTTAGCGGTCTCAGTGCAATAATATTCTTGGGATGCCAATATTTCTCGTATAGAATATTGAATATAATATTGTAAATCTTGTTGCTTCCTTTGAATCATAGCGAAAAAGAGAACGTCGACGTCTGTTTTCCACGATACCATCAAAATTAATAAGCGTATCTCTTTTGCAATTCTTCGGACTCGAATATGTAATCGCTTTTCAGCCCGATTACAACACGAGTGAGGAGAAATGTGATCACTGATCAGATAAGAACCATATATGAACGCTATACAAGTTGACTAAAACGCAACAATAGGAAAAAGATATGATTGAGAAATATGAGTATATAACTTTTCTGTAATATTATAGAGTTTTCACAGATGAAAGTAAATCATGCTCCAGTTTTTTTTGTAGTTGTACTTATATATAAGCATATTCATATCAAAGTGGTGTCGTTAAGCGTGAAAGTTTTGAGTGTTTAATGACACTATATATAACCATAGCTGTAACATAACCAAACAAAGCTTATTTCAAATAATAAAGAGCTTTTAATGATTGAACCTTGACTTCAAACGGATCATATTGTACATGTTTATTTCTATCTAAATTCTATGTATGATTCCATATTCCATTTCCATGCGTCATTTCATCAATCTATTCTCATTTATCCACGAGTTTGATGATAATGATAAGTATATATTATGCATCTTTCAACTAATAGCAGCCATCTGTAGAAATTAAAATACAACTTCAATTCAAAGTGATTCTGTTTTTTATTGTTTATTGCATAAATTCCATGAAATATTCAGTAACTCCCTTACAGTTAGTGAACAAAGCAAATTGATATAACATTGTATTTAATATAATGTTAAATGTAATATAATAATGTATAATATGTGTGTATGTATGTACATTTTATAATATTTTATGCTTTTCTTATTAATTTGATATAATAATATGTAAGAATAAGTTCACAAATTAAAATCAAAACAGTACTACTAGCATTAATTAAAATGTTTCATAATGCATAGGTTTTTTTTGGTTAAGTACCTTTTATTCTATCCCGCATCGCATCGCATCTTTTATTTTTTTACCATTATTGATAATAATATATTATTGAACCCAAATCAAATTATTTTTAATGTTTGATGTTCTTTTGTTAATAACATACACATATTATGCACAAAACAGCAGATAGATGTCCGTTGGATTGATACTTATAACATAATTGTTGATGTATTAAACTAAATGAGCAAAAACAGTAGAATAATATTTTTTTTATTACAATAATGTTTTCCAGTTATGATTCATTCAGGATATACATACTCCAGAATTGATTTTTATTTGAAACCATTTCCTTTTGGTGACGTAGATATCCACTCGAGTTTCATTAAACTTGTCCTTACAAATTTAACTCTGTAAGTTATACATAATGTACATGGAAGTATACATTAATTATACACATTTTTTACATATATATTATTATATATTTAGTTCAATTAGCAGAGCTTATAAGAACGTATATTTTTCAAAATCTGTACTTGAAAATACACGTCACAAATATTTTGTTAAAAATCATCTTGCCACTTGTATACCTTCCGCACACCCATCATCCTTTCTGTTTCATATCATAATTCATATCGTCTCATGCTAATTTTTAGTTTTATATAATATATTCACATTTCACAGAAAATTTCAGAATTCGCATTTTTTATATTTTTGTTTTATTTTTAAATGTATATGTGTTCACGTAAATATCATGATAAATGTTTAATAGTTAATTAGACATATACATATAGAATTATTTGCCAAGTCCACTTCAATATTCGTTATTATTGATTGCATTTAGGTACCCTTTTTTGCAATAAAGAAATCAATTCACATGAAAAAAAAGAAGAAGAAAACAATTTTGCTAATATTTAAATTGAAACATTATCATAGATGAAAACAACCTACGTTAAACGAAGGTTGTTTTTATCTATGAAACATTATATATCATACAGCGCATAATATGTTGCATGTTATATTAATAAATTCTTATTTGCTTTCTACTCCCCATTCTGACAAATGAGTGTAGTTTACCTTTTGTATTTAGTAATTATACTTCAATAAATTTGGGTATATACAATTTCTTGAATATTTACAATAAACACCTTCATTCCATTCCACATAACGCTATAGCATTCAGCCGAGACAATCCATTGCAAACGCACTTTTGAAGAATAACAGAATAGCACTTTTTTTTATTTATTCACATATTTATATACATAAAGAGTTGTTGATTAGAGAAAGCATATTGTATGGATTTTATTGCACTAACATACAGAATAATTTTCTTAGTTTACAGAAAATTAGTATGTATATATAATTTATTCTAGTACATTTATTCACATCAGGATGAGCCATATACCATGCTTAACTTTTAAACTTTCACCGGATTCTATATATATTATATATATTAATATATATTCTGCAAAGCATTTAAGAAAGAAAGGATGTGCTTTTTGCTTTTGGAAATCAGCAAGGTCTATGTAATAATGTATTTGATATAATATAGACAGACTACTACCAATAGTCACGCTGTCGTATTAGATTGGTGAAAGTGTCACTTATTTTAATTTTAGGCATGTCACATTTTCAGACAATCAATCATCCTATATATAGAACTCATTCATACGGAAGTATTTTATGACTATTTTTTATATGTGATAAAGTTTTTTTTATGTACATATGTAAATACAATGCGGTACGAGACGAAATTTAATTCGCATCCTGTCTATCAACTAGTGTTACACCGGAATATCCAGAAATCCTTGTTTTTCCTGTCGAAAAAACATTTGATTTATAGGTTCGCATGCAAATTATTTATTTGATTATTCTCTTTTGTGTAAGTACGTGCAGTAAAGGTTAGTACCAATCATATTACAGTGCCGCATGAGTTTAGCTAAAGTATACCCATTATACTTCATAATAATATGCCATTTTGAAATAATTATTTGTTTGCATTGCGCACACAAACCATTATTTTTTGTATGCACAGATTTTTATAGCGCTACATTTCAGGATTGTAATTGACAGAAAATATATAGTTGTATAGTTCACGAAGTTGTTTACACCGATATTACATGCTTGCTGTACACGAAGCTGTACAGAACAAATTAATTATATAGATTGAATATATAAGTTAGTTAATATTTTTGTTTTTTCCACAATGTGATACAGATTGATTTGTCTCCGCCATTCCCACTCAACTTCTCAGTAAGATTCATTTTTGACATCTTAGAGGAAAATGATGTAACGTGTGTGTGTATAATTTACAATAATATATATTCAATATCATATTTATAGGTGGATCTAAACAAGAAATTTAGAGAATTGGTTGCATTATTAAGTCACATCTAATTTAGCATGTTTTTAACAAGTTATTTTCTACGCTCATTCATACGTCAACTGTATACTTTAGCAAAGTGAAAGCATGTTATTAATAGGCATTATTGAAGCACGATCAAAATTTATGGTGTAGTTAGATATATACAAATATTATATGTGTGATGTGAGAGGCAAAATATTACAGCACAGAGGAAGAAATTTATTTAAATCACAATCAAGAATGAGATTTTAGCCTGTTCTATCTTCTGTACAGCATGCAAACATATATTGTATTGCCATTCCACTGAATAAAACAGTACATCATCAAAATCATTTTTTGGGTCATTTACTAGGTATTTCAGTATCACTGGAATTGTAATTAAATTCCTCTAATTTTTAATTACTTACCGGCATCCCTATACGTTGACCATTGCACCCCGTAGAAGTACCAAAAATGAATTAGTGACCATTACGAAATCACTATCAACAGCAGCTATACAATAATTTGCTACATTCCGATTTTCTTCTGTTTTTTTCCTAAATATCAAATTGCCCCTAAGCTAGTTTTACACTAAACCGACGTTTCCACCCATGTTCTAAACATGTATCTACGTTTTTTGCATGCGGTGAACAATGCCTATGCATATATGCCTGCCTTATTTAATCAAAATATCAAACATTTTTGATAAAATGTAAGAAGTAGCAGTGAAATTCCAAAATAAACTGTGAATATCAATAGCTTGTAAAGCAGTTCTCGATCTTGCAGCACTATATGGCATTTAAAACATTGATAATACGACCAATTTTTTCCTACGTCATTGTCTTTGGAAAGTAATGAGATTTAAAGAGCTTCCTTTCACTAATCGATCAATTTCCGTTTCTTTCCTCTTTCTCGTGTTAGCTTTTTCTAACGATCTTATGATTTAATGCAAATGGATTCATAAGAAAACTGCAATAATATCACGTTTTGTGTTGGTATTCCCTGTTCCTTTTGTTGGTAATTGAGTTACACACCATTTCATGAACCAATTTCTCTTATAACCCCAAACATCCCACGTATTACACACTACTCACTCAGTACCTAACAAAAGCGTTAGTTGAGGCTATTGCTCTTTTACATTTGGTCAAACAAAAGACAATTCGTCCAGAGTCAACACAAATCGGAAATCCGATTGTCAATCTGGTTTATTTTGTGAAACAAATTCTCATGCGAATTCCATTCAGGCAACAATTTTTTTCATCATCAATCAAAGACACAAATACTATAACAGCCATATCTTAAACGTAATCACACTAATGTGACATAAACAACACATTCATCATTCATCAAACTGGATCCCACATAAAGTGGATGCATGCAGTGAGCATTTAGTATTGATGTAATGTTTTTTAGGGTTGGACTGAAATTCAGTTTTTTATGTGTTGTAATGTACGTATATGTCATATACATTTAGAATTTTAGATTTATAAAGCAATACAACACGACACGACACGACACAATGTGCTAAATTATGGACCAAACACACCTTTCGTAAATCTTTAAACATTTTCATAATATTATTTATAATAGCAGTTACAATTTCCATTTCATGCAATCCGATATATCTACACATACCTTATAAGACAGATGTTAAAGGGGGAAACATAGTCAAGTTCAATACTGTATTGTGTGATTCATTGCCACATGAATGCATTTTATGGTATGCATACAATATATATATATATGAATATATTCCTAGTTAAATATTACATATCAAATTTTCCTAATGATAAATTGTATTTGTTTGTAATATAGAGTAATATTCATATGTAAATATAATATAATCGTTTTTTTAGCATTTCCAATTCGCATGGGGAAATTATTGGCGATCATTGATTTTTATAAAATCCCGTTAATCTTCACCTGCATTTGAAGTTAACGTATTTAGTTTATACGGATGTATTTTACCTAACATTTTCATAATGTAGCAAGATACAAAACTCAATTTTATTGGTTTACAAAATGTATCTCCTTCACCTAACTGTAATGTAGAACTGTATCCGAAGCTTTTGTTAAACTTAAAAGTATTGATATATATCCTATGTTTTTTGCATGTAGTTTGCATATAGTTGAAATTTTTACTAAAAGTTAAGAGTAGAGTTAGTTATATAATATTATGATAATTTGATATTAATGAATGAATACTTTACATTTAGATGTATTTCCTTAAGTAAATGTATTACATTTGAAAAGTTCAGAACATAAATGTTGAGTCTGCAATAAATTCAATCTTTTTTCATTGTGATCATTGCTTGAATATAAGTTGTATATATAGCATAGTATATATATTTCATGATACGTAGTCGATAGAAAGTCATATACTTAATCCTGCTGAAAACGCATAGGACTGACATATATATACTTACTTCTGCCAAGAACATTTCCCAATATGCTTTCACCAAAGAAAGATGCAGAGACACGTATTATATCATTATTTCGTAGAATATATTTTAGATAGAGGGGGTTGAGAGGGTAGTTTGATTTTGAGGATAAAGAAGCAAGGAAACTTTTACCTTTCCCGAGTTTGTTGAGATACATTGCTAACATATTACCATTATTACTGAATGGAACAACAAATAGCACCAGAAACTGGGTCACCAATAGCATAAAAATTTTGTCGGATCACTCTAGCTGCAGGGGTGTTCGTATTATACACAGGGATTTCCACGGATGGAGGGGACTCATAAGGGGGTAATGGAGGCTCATCCAATGAATCAAAACTCGAGATTTCTTCTGCACTTTCATTCTTGCCAACACCAACTTTCACCAGCTCAGATCCACTCATTTCAGCAGCAAGTGACAATGGGTTCACATACAAGTGGGATGAAGGAGCATCAGAGGAGGTACTGGTTATGGGAGCAGCTACCAACGCAGTTTCCCCAACGTAGTCTAAAGCATCAACTGCCGTGCTATCAAAAGAATCTGAAGCTTTCCCACCACCACCACCACTACTGGCCCTGCGAAGCCTTGACTCTAATACAAGTTTTGGATCAAATGTTCCAATCTCTTCTTCGTCATCTGGGAGGTAAACACTTTTTGACACTAATACATCGCTGTGCTTTTCTTCATCTCCCAAACTGATAGTCTTTCTCCCTTTTTTGGCAACTTTCTTGCTCCTTTGTGTTCCGAGAAATGCATCCATATTCTTTTGTTGTGTCTGATGGAATTTTTGTTGTTGATGTTGCTTTTGTTCAGGGCCCATTACAGGAGCAGTAGTGGTGATGGTTGTTGACGGAGCTGAAGATGATGATGGGGAGTCTAAAGTGATATCATCTAAGGAATCCGTCTCCTCTTCCTCAGCAGCCGTATCAATGCCTTGATCTGGGTCATCTGATGTGTCGAAAACGACACCGAATTGATAGTACTTTGCATACTTTTGAGGATCACAAATCTCAGCGTGATCTCTCTCATCTATTGATGAGCTAGGGAGGGAAGCTGGAGATGCCAGAGCGTTCACTCCTGATATTGCTGATGATGAGGATGGAGACGTGGGAGCCGTATTGTTCCTTGTTGATGACGATGACAGATCGGATTTTTCTGGCTCGTAGTCACTCCTTTCATTAGTTCCAGTGATTGTGAATGCTGCTGCTGAGTCTTGTTGAATGGAAAGTGGCACAGCAATGACAATTTGATCTGGATTTGGACTGGTAAACTTATTGTGATGATGATTAGTTATGAGTTTTGGCAGTGCTGGCCTCTCACATTTCTTTTCTTTTATTGAGGTAGATGCAGCAGAAGCGGAGATGATGATGCTAGCTGAAGGAGCATCGGCCAACTCTTTAGATTTATAGGTAGCATTCATATTAGTCATTGTGGTAGCATTATTATTATTTGCTTTTGTATTGGAAGCGGAAGACGATGATGAGAAATTTTCTGGAGAACTTAATTCCAACCCTGAGTCATAATCTTTGCCAACATCACGTTCGGCAGTTTTGAAAGTAACTTCGAGGTAGCTAATTGAAGATGTAGAAGGAGTAGTAGCTTTACAATTAGAATTACAGTGCTTATCTCTCTTATTAGTAGTAGGTTCAGGAGCAGCGTCCCTAGCAGTCACATAGTTCTCGTCTTGATCATCTGAAGTGGTCGTTGAACAGGTAGAAGACATGTGAGCAGACTTGGGGGAGTACTTATTATTGTTGATACAGTTTCGGTCTAATGAGGTTGTTGTTAATGATGATAATGGTTTGTCCGAAGACAAAAGTGGGGCAACCCTTGAGCAAACACCATCCGACTTAGGAAGACCAGTAGCACGGTTTCCTTCGTTCTCTTTCATTGCGCTCTTCTTGGATCCGGATCGTCGGCGATTTGTAGCCGCAACCTTTGATGTAATGGAAGATCCAGATTTATTGGATGGTGCAACCCAAGGGTTGCCATACACGTTTTTTTGGTTCTGTTCCAAATTTGAAGCCTTATCATCTCTTTTATTCCCTCTCACTCTCCCATCACCATCATCCTCCTCTTCTTTGTGATCCTCGTCGTCGTCGTCCGAGTCAGTAGTCTCCTCTACATCCCCTTCAAATTCGTCGGATGAGGATGCCCTTGGTATGATAGGCGTGAGAGCATTTTCCCCTTGAGTTTTCAGCCATTCTGTTACAGCCAAAGTGATACTTTGCGGTCTCAATGGTACTTCTCCAGCATCTCTTTCACCATTTTCAGAGGTGTATGGTGGTGGTGGTGACGGAGTTACAGTGTTGTTAGCAGTGCTTTTAATGGGCTCTTCAGGAGAAGCATCATCTGCTTCTTCTGAGGCTGGTGTTACAGTAGATTTTTCTCCACTTTCCAATTCTACTTCATGACATATAGTAAGCTCTGTCCCTGGTACTTCTGCGACGTTTGTACTCAAATTTTCATGGGACGTGGTAAGACTAGCATTCACTTCCACATCCTCCACCCTCATCTCTTCTGACTCGGTAGCTGGAGGAGAGTCATCAAGGAAAGTATGGATTTCTGTTAGATTTTTGCTTGGAGCATCGCTAGTAAAGCTGTGACTACTCAGAGCTGCTACCTCCTCTTGCTCACTTCCCACAACATATTCAGCCTCTTGAGGTAAATCCTCTTCAACCTCATCAATCGATGTGGTACGGTTCATCAAATCCGATTCGGACATGGACAGATTTTCCCCAGGGGCAATCTCAGAACCTGCTACGCTTTGGTTTGTGTTGAGTGAGTCTGGACTACTTGGCTCATTGGCTAGAGATGGGCTTCTTTGTAATTGCAAGGCTTCATACTGCCCGTCATCGTTTGTGTTGGCAGCTGGGCACTGGACGGTTAGATCTGTTGGCTTCTTGGATGCTGATGATGATGAGGAAATAGGAAAATTCATCTCTCCACCTATATTTTGTTGTGATGTTAGTGAACAAGAATTCAATAAAGAAGTATGAATGCCTTCCGCTTCCTGCGGAGACGAAGTGGAAGACGAGGAGCAAGTTTCTTGTGTCTGCTGACTTGACTCAGATGAGGATGTCATTTGGTTTTGGCTTCCCTGCTCATCTTGGCTTGTATCCTCTGACGAACTCTTTTTACTTTCTTCTTTCTCTTCTCTATTCTCTCCCTCCTCTTGTTTTTTCTTCTTATCATCTCGATCATTTTCCAATAAATTAAGTGAGTCATTCATCTCCGGCTTTGTTTTATTGTTCTTATTACTTTTGTTGCTGGAGCTTTGCTTTCCCTTTTTTCTCGAATTGTTCTTCCCTTTGCTGGCACAAGTTTCACGAATGCTGCTTTCTCCTCCCATGTTGCTGCTACTGCTATCGTCATTCGCAAAATTTTTACGGGATGCCAATTTTGATTGGGATCTCATTAAAGACGTGCCCTCATTAACGGGAGATGATGTGCTTGACTCATTAGTTGAAGACGGAGAAGAAGAGGATGATGGAAATGATGACGTAAGAGCCGCCGCTTCTGAACCACCATTCTGCTCTGTTTTTGGATTACTCCTGTTTGTGACTTTTGCCTGTGCCCCTTGCTCTTCTATTCCAGAGGCAGACCCAACTTTTTCAGTCTCTTCTGTTCCTGACATATCTTGTTTCAATGGTCGAATTTCAATTTCCTTATTCATCTTGTCGAGACTTTCAAGCGTTAATGACGCTTCTGCTTTCCCCATTTCTTCATTTTCTTTGGTTGAATACAAAAGTGGTGGTGGTGGTGGTGATGATGATGATGATGTTGGTAACATTACTAATACTGCCTTCGACTCCCCAACTGCCGCAGTTACTGCCGTTTCTGTTGTTGTGGCTGTTTTTGTATTGTTACTAGCAAATTCTTTTGATGCAATTATATTTTCAAGCTTTGAATCACAACTACGTTTTGTTGTTGTTATTACCGCTGCTGCTGCTTCTACCGAGCCTGTCACCGCTTTCGTCTCTACTTGAGCTGGAAAAGCTGCCGTTGTTTGCTGTGTCTTTGCAGTTGAGCTCTTATCATAATAAGTTTCTCCGTCTTCTCCCATTCCCATTGACTTCTCTGATGCGTTGTTTTTCTCCTCTTTACTTGGATTCTCACTTTTTAGATTCTTTTCTTCTGATATTCCTTCGCTTAGATCTTTACTTCCTTCGAGGTTTGTGATGATGGTTGGTGTAGTGGAAGTTGTAATGCTATTAGAAGTCTCTGTGGTAGAGCCTTCATCTGTCAACTGAAATAGAAAAAAAGTGTATCGATTAGTTTTATTAGAACATTATTCTGTCTTCAAAATAAATTTTTATTGTTTCATTTATTTTTATTTTAGTACATTCGGGGATTTTTTCAAAACATCATCTAAAAAAGTATGAAGTTACAATAATATGCGCAAAAACGCTTTTGTTAATACAAAGCTACGTTTTATAAGCTTTCTCCTGTGATGCATCTTTTCATTTCATTCACAGTGCATCTTTAATATAATAGTAAAAAGGGCCACAGATTCCCTAGATTTAATGAAAACTACATTATTAAAACAAAGGTGTATCTTATAGAACATTCGTCGAGTCATATAAAAATAGTCATTTCTTTGAAGAACGCTATTTATAGGAAATGTCCGCTTTAAATTTGTGGATGAGTTGGTTTGGTTCTATAAAAACTTTTTCTTCTCTACGTTTACGCTCCGTGTACTTTCATTCTATTCAACACGACGAGATCTTCCATGATACACTCATTTACTTTCGTATCATCATATCATCCTCACTTAACTATGTGGATATATAGGAGACGCAGACGTTACTACTAAGAGTTTGCATCCTATACACAAAAATGAGCTTGAAAACCATGTTGTTTTATTGCCCAGATGCTCTTGTTTATCTGATGTCTGCCTGCATACAGACATACGTAAGGTCCCAACTGCAATCCTTTAGTGTGTCTATTATACCCATCATCAGTACTAAAATACTATATACACATATATATATGTTTTCAATGTGAACAGAAAAGATGTCTAGAAATGGGTTTGTGTCACTCTTACAGTGTCTTTTACTTGTTCCAGTGAAAGATTGTCTTTCTTCCACTCAAAGTAAACGAAGGTATGCTGCTCTACTGTACATTTCTTTTTCCTGGCGTGTTTTTCCTTACTCCTTTTTTGTCGAAAAAGAAACTTTTTCTCTCTCTCGCCCTCTTTTCTTAGACTTCAGTCAGCTCCGTTTCTGTTGTTTAGTTTGTGTGTGCAAAAGAAGGGAAAGGTAGAGAAAATGGGAGAAAGTCAGTGAAAAGCATTGGAACAAACAAAGCGTCTGTAACGAAATATGCCAGCGAAGGAAGGTAGTTTTTTTTGAAGCAAGTATTAGTAAGCAGTCATGTGTACTAGCGAACCCAAACTTTTTTCTTCTGTAATATGGCAATTTTGCTGATTTACTGACATATGTCTTGCATCTTACGAGCTTACGACGACATGAGAGAAGAAAGTAGGAAGAAAACAATAATAAGGAAAGCCTTTTATATTATCAGAGAATACAACGATTTTCAGAATAATAAAGGGTGGATGTATACATATAACATAAAAGTATACATATTTCTGTACGTAAGTGCATGTTTGTAAAAAAAACAAGGAGAAAAATCTTGCATGACTTGTATTACAAGATACCCCATGAGAAAAAAGTAGTCATCTTGTAACTGTTCGAAATGATGACTTTGCTCATAAACCATTACGTAAACGGGTAGTCGTACTCATATACTGCACTACCACTACAGCACCTTTCCCCAACCAAATGTGTCTGCACCGAACATGAAGCCATGTTCATAAATATACATATGTATATCTATATAGCCTAAAGATTTTTTTCTTGTCCTCTGACATATTCTTTATTTAGAAAGTATTTCTTTGTGGTCCTGTCACTAAAAACAAACTCATGTCTTTTATATTCAATGAGATGTAGTTTTCTTTTGTACAAAACTAAGTTCTCAATGCCTCAAATCAATTTGATCAATCAGTTATCAGGAGCAGTGTTCCGAAACATCAACAAAGCGAAATAAGATACCATTTTTCCAATATCTAAATTGAAAAAACGGTGACTGACTTTCTCCACTTGTGTAAATATATCTTTCTTGTATTGACTATCGATCGAGATTATCCTGATATTAATCATCCGTATCCTACAAATGTAAAGCTATATGTACGTGCTTGGGTTGGAATAGGTGATTGAAGTAGTCAAATTCACTTAATTCATCAAAATTCCTTTATGATTGATTCAGTACTTTAATTCTCACCCCGTCGTCCTCTATCAAACATATTTTCATGTTAGAGGACGTAATAATATTTTGAAATTGCTGTACTCAAAATATAATATGGACTTTTGGAGAAAACTTGCGTGACATTTCAGCCAGATAATGATCAATTTCGCCATTTGTGAGTCAACAAAATTACTTTTTCTTTTCAGATTATTTTCGCTTTCCCCAACTTCTGTCTCGCCAAACTCGGAAACATGTATGTACTCGTATATAGTAGGTCCTAGCTATATATACGTAGCATTTAAGGAAATGTCATTTCAACATTGTTGACCCATTTGCACGTGAAAGCATTCCTCTATCCTATCCTTTTGTAATTACAATTTCCAACGGATACTTCAGTTTACCACATATTGCCTATAAAAGTTGTTAAAGTTTGTGGAATGGATATAGGTACAGGTTTCTTGTGACTGACAGTGAGCTTCTTGCTGAGGGAATGCCTGCATAAAATATGCATGTGTGTAAAGTAAGTAAGTACGTAAGCCTATATACTTTGAACATTGTTCTCTCTCTCACCGTATTAGTATGTATTATATAACATGGACAGAAACGGGGCTCAATTCACGAGCTACATTTATCAAAAGGACAGGAGATGTCAAGAAAGGGGAAATGAGAACTTTCCTCCAATAATCTAGGCAAGAATAGACATTGCTCTCACTACACAAGAGGGAAAAGTCTACATTACATTGTCCAGAAAATACCATCGCATACTACACTCAAATTGTGTTTTCTTGGTGGTAGTGGTATGGTGTGGCTCTTGCGGGCCCTTTCCTTGAGCTTTTGCACTATAAAAAAAATAAGAATTAAGAGGAAAAGAGATAGTCGTCAAGTGAAATACGGAAAAATCAATATAGACCTTCAGCGGTTGAGAAATAAGGAGAATCAGTAGCAGAACCCTTTGCACCATTAATATAGATTGTGGATTGAATATTACAGTGAGCTTATAAATTCCCTCCTGTCAATCTATCTGCCTGTGAAACACAAGCAACTTTTTAAACTCCTGTATTTTAACAATCTTAAAGGTAATTGGTGGTGATTAAAAGTCTTGGATTATTTCAGTTTTGATTTCTTCAAAAGTTTCATTTAAAAACTATTTCACTGAACAGCTATAAGTTTAAAGAAATATTTAACGTATGAAAAACAACACTCCCACGAGCAGTACGCAGTATTTAGGCGTGTTGCGGTACAAGATTATTATGGTCTTTGGAAGCTACTTCTCACTTAATATATGTCATCTTTTTCTTTTCTTCCCACAATCCTTACATAGGCTTTTGACATAAAGAAGTTGCAATATGATAGTATCATCCAGTCACTCTTCACTTTTTTCTCTACTACACATGATGATGACTGGCTTTTTGTGGTTGCACTGCTTCGCCAGCATCTTCTCTGTTCACTATTCTATCAAAAAAGTCGGAGCTCTATACAAGCTCAGCTTAATATTGCCTTTCTTCCGCACAAGTTACAAAGTATATTGTGTGCTCCCATCTCATCCCATACAAAGTATATATGGGTTAAGAATAGAGTTGAAATGAAATAACTCTTCTGCCAGTTTAATAGTGGCGAAACAGGGATGAAATGGAATGGTCTACAAGAATTTATCTCGCGGCTTATCCTGATTTAAGGCCATGAAGAATAGCTGTAGGGAGAAGGAAAAGTCATGTATGTTTCTACGCATAGAATGAACAGAAAACAACTGAATTTTATTCACACGATATATAACTCTCCTTCCTTAGTCACCGGCTATCATAAATCCTAGTCACTAAACAGGAATACAGTATATTCAAAAACCAAACCGATATTAAGAATCAACCGGGTTTTAATTACTTGGATGTTTTCCCTACTCACAACTTTCTCATAATTTTCACGTGTATATTTCGTCCATCTCAAATTCACATTGATCTAGTCCTTTTTCCATCTTTTTGTCTTACAGCATTAAGTAAAGTACAGAAATGATAATAATTATAACTGACGTCCTTATTCTAAGTACAGAAAATACAAAGGTAATGATGATGATTCACTTTCAATCTTGTTAAAATTTACGGCAAGAGCAAACTATAACGTAAGAATGGTTTTATCCATGTGTCAAGTCAAGTATCTGTTTTATCAAGACACATAGCGGCAGCAATTTATATTGAACATTTTATTTCAACTTGAATCATTCTTTCCTCACCGATGAATCTCGCTTTTTCATCTCATTATTCAAAATAGAAGCGGAAAATGAAAAAAAAATCTTCTCTAGAATGCAGAGAGCATAAAGAAATGAGAAAAATCAAGTGGCGTATATTCAATATAAAAGTTACATATATATCTTTACTGAGAATAACAATGTCACAGACAGTCAGAGCAGGTGTCCTCTTTTGCTGCTGCTCATCGTCCTTTCCATTTGTACCACATATCCTTTCTTCTCTGTTACAACTGTTAAATTCATATAGATGTATCTAATATATCTCTATTATTAGTTCAGAATATAGAGGAATGTATGAAACACAAAGAAAATTCAAAGAGCAGAGCACTCCTTTTCTGTACTAACAACGCAAGTGAAAGTACACATAACAAGATGACGGCAGAGTGCTGCTGATGATGATATACGAGGGTCTAAGTAAAAAAAGGAAAGGAACCTGCTTAGAATTATGCATGAAATATCAAAACCGTAAGCCAGTTAGACTTTAGAAGTGAACCATACCCACCATGTCGCCTTCTTTCCATGAAATATATGTAATAATATGCATATGTAAAGTATAAAAAAAACTTGATTCCGTGGTGGTTCTTTAATATGAAGGTTTTTTTTGCAATGAAAGTATTAATATGCAATATGCTTTGGCTCTAATGTTTTTAATAAAACTGACTTGACTCTCCGTTTCCCTTCTCTTTCTTCCCATATGCATCAGTTTAAGGTGAACGTTTTTGACATTTGCTCCAAAAATGAAGGAGCCATTTGTCACGAAAATGTTGAACGTGGAAAGGAAATTATTACCAGATTAAGGATGACGGAGGTGCCTGTTCTAATTTGTGCTCACTGAAATGCAATATACCATATTTGACCCAAGTAATATTATAGCCAAATAGTTGCTGCATACTGCATGTTATACATTACTAAAAATGTGGGAAACCGGATCTAAAAACTTGAGACATAATAATTTATTGCTTTCTCCTACTCAAAGTTTGTATTTGAAATGACTATATGGTCGCATACTTTCTCCCACACTAAAGTTGAAATAAATGAGCAAAATTAAAATGATTGATTTAAGTTTAAGTTAAAATGATTGATTAACCACGAACGCAAAGACAACGATATTACGTGTATATATGTACTACAACGCTAATGTCTCAAGTTTAAAGCAAATATGATAATTTTCTACTCTCTCTCTCTCTCAAACACATGCTCATCACTTCACATCCTATTGGATTCTGTTTGACAACAAACCATCCGTTTGAAATGCCAAAGGAGAGCAGGAAGTTTGTGCATAATGTGTAAATACAAAGTGTATAACTGTATAACATTACATAATATGCATACTCTGTGAAATGTATACTTGTGATGTGCACACGTAACGTTTACAAACACAAAGTAGTTTCAGATTCAGACAACACAAACTTTCAAAGTTGGCAGCCAGGGGTAAATGACCTCTCTCTCTCTTCTTTCGTCGACAGCTAAAGAAAATGGATTTCACAACTATTTGCAGCTTCACTAGCTTAGACTCTGGTGACTGACTTCATCGTTAACATTTAAATTGCATGCGTATTTAAAACAAAAAACACTCGCTGTCTTCAATTTAAATTCATGAAATTGAAATTGTAATATTACACTGTGCACAACTACCTCAGAAAGTCCATGGCATGAAATTAAATGAATAAAGATAGTTAGACGTGTCAAAAACACATATGTATACCTGACTTGTCTTGAGATCTCTTTTAAAAATAAGACATCACATTGTCACATTTCCTTTTTCCTAATTAATGTAACGCTTCTACACGTCACACACAATGATTAAAACTGAACACGGAATTATTAACATACCACTTAAAATGGAACCAAAAAGAAAAAACAATCATTAATCAGTACTTTGAAGTTTGAGAGGATGAAAATATATACAATTGTATATGTTATAGTGTCAAGGAATTATTTTAATCACTTTTTAGAAAAGGATTTGGCTTCAAATATCGGAACAAACGAGACGTAAATTTTGAAGTGTTCACCTTAAATTTAGATCAAATAGAAAAACTTATGTACGTAGAGCTACGCAGATGATTCGAGTAACAAATTATTATAACGTTACCTTGAAATCATGAAGTTCTTGTTGAGAGAAACAAAATTCTCAACACAATAATTCAATTCAGATAAATGATTTTTGAGTTTAACTTGAACTTTACTCTTTTGCTGACTTTTGTGCTCCACAAAAGATTACTAAATATCTGCACCGAAAGTAGAGCGAGGTAAAGCTAACTAAACATGACGTATATTCACCATGGTTTGATCATGATCCAAGCTGAAAAGTAATTCATATACGTCTTCCTCATTCTGTGAAATTTACTCATGGCAAATTCCCATGTTGCCTTCACATCTCCGCATATGATATCGGTTCGGTTTCTCGAGCATCTTTTACTCCCGAATGTGAACGTCCAGCATAAAGTAATCATCATGTAAAGGCCACAAGCATCGATACTCAACTTCCAACTTGGCTCTATCTCTAATCATGGAATGGATTGAGCAGTCTACAAGGATTTACTATAGTTGAAAGCTGAATGAATACAAAGAGTATTAGGATCAGTATACCACGAAGACGAACGTAATTTAAAAATACAACTGAACGATCCGCTTTTATAATAACATCAACACAGTTGAAACTACGTCTTAAACTCATCCGATTTCTTACTGTATCTAATTGGAAACCTCAAGGAAATATATAATGTTATGTTTACATAGTGCGCGAAGAACTCAACCGAATCTTTTTTATTTGCACTAGACCCCTCCCCCAGTTTCCAAAGTTGTGACTTTTAATGTAAACATATCAAAGGAGGAGATATATATAATACATTGCCGAGTTGGAATCTTTGCTGAGCTAATCTCAAAAGAATAATATCACGACTGGTTAACGTTGTACGGAAAATTGTGGACAAAAGTATGTTATAGTTGATAGTAAAAAGAATGATTTACTGATCACAAACCCCGTTGAGTCATCAATGTCACGTTCTATTCCGTTGACACACCCCATTTTTAAACGTGGGTGTTTGAAAGTGCAATAAAACTGCAGCATAATTTTGTGCTAACTGCAGTTTTGGAGGAGCGTTCACTACAATTTCTGTTGTAGTTTCAAAGGATGGGAGGAAATTGCCAAGTACTCATGAATGTCTCAAATTTAAAATTATTGATATTTAAAATTTTTGCTAGTATTATATGCTTTATTAGTTTTTAAAGGAAAAAATTCCACGAAAGGATTAGTTTCCAATAATGTAATTTCTTATAGCGGAAAGCAGAAGGCGATGAGCGCTGATAAATGTAGAATGCAGGCTTTAGCTCAGCCACTTTGATACATTATGCATAATCTCCGAAGATTGGTGCTTCATCTGCTGCTAGCGTTCCCCAAGAAATTGGCCAGCTTCCCAGATATTTTAAGACTCATGAATATTTTAATATCTACATTCTTTTCCTATTTCCGTCCATACCGAAACTAACGTATTTAAAAACATTTCAATGAAATTGTGCATAGATAAGATATACGCACACACACGTTCTGTTGATGTGCAAATATATGATGCTATTCTTCTTATTAACATTCTTCTTCTATTTTCCTGTATCTCCTCCTTCTCATCTAACCCTGCACAATGAACGAGCCACATATATCGGACCAGTTTCCAGACGCACACTATACTCCTCTTCTTAATCGTTACAACTGAATGCAGCCGTCACCGTGTAATTTATGCCTTTTCATTTTGTACAGGCATGCAACATATACACCGCAGTTGATGATATGTAAAGTGCTTCACATTTCACATCTTGCACACCAGCACAAGATATGAGATAGAACCAGAGGCTATGAATTTCCTCGACTTGCCAGAAATATGATTTTTCTTCCTTCCCTAACGAACGAGCTTGTGTATCCTGGAAGTTTTGAATATATAGCTAGAAACAGGCATGAGATGATGTATGGAGCATGAAGTTATATCAACCATGACACATTCGTGTAACTACCCTTCACCAACAAGAGGTAAAAGGTGATAGGAATTTGGAATGGTAAGAGTTATAAATCAAAATCAAAAACTTCGGATGCAATTTGTATTTGTGCAAGGAAACACACTAATAAGTGTAACTTTTAGGAATTCTTTATGCATGAGCATGACGCAATCCTAAACTCAAAAAATGCATCAATCGTAATTACATGTAAAAATCATACTCCATGCTCCATTCACGGATTAAAATGTGGGATGTCTCGCGGTAGCAGCCAAAATTTGAGCAAAAGAGAAAGGTGAGATGAAACTAAATTATTGATGGCTATGGTAAGCAGTATAAGTACACAGAGAGACGTGTCTCAGAGACCAAAGTTGACAACAGTTACTCTCTCCCTCTGCCGTTGAAGTTCTAAAAATTTTATTTCTCAACTCAAGTTTTCTACTTGACGTGAGCCCGTGATCAAGTGAAACTTTCTCTGAAGGCTTGACCTACTTTATTCGTCTTGGTTCACCGTTTTACGTGATCTAATACCTACTGTGATTATTAATGGCGTCTATTTCAGTCGAGTTTGTAAGTGGAGTTATCGAGTATATGCGCCGCGACGTTCTCTTTCGGGGCATACATATGCATGCTTTGTCATAAAGCCGCATTTCTGACTTTTAGTACTTTGTTCCTTTTAGTAAAATTAATAGAAATAAAATATATCAAGCGTCTACTTTGGAGACAGGGATGGAAGATGTAAAGCAGTATAAAAGTCCCTGATTTTTAATCCAAATTCAGGGATAAAACCATCAAATTGCATTACTATATATCGCTTTCATTTAGAACCGAAAAAGCATGCTCAACTTTAGAGGGAATTTTGTAAATACACGTACACTTCAATTTTATAGCCAACCAGACGTTGCTGCATACTTGTAAATTGTCATTCTCATTACAGAGATCCCTTCTAACGTTCTATTTAATTAAACTGATGTTATGTATCAATGTCTCGAGAGGCAAAAAGAATGTTTTCCTCTTCAACTATATCTTGTGCAATGCATACGAATAGAGGGTCCTTCGTGACTTTTTAAAGCTAAGTTTCTAAAGGGCAAGATTTCTCAAAACTTTTGTATTATTCAAAGATTACGTTTTCCACTTTGTGGTTGGGTGACCCTCAATCCATGCATATTGTGTAGTAGTAGTAAGCAAGTTGTGTACAAGGGAGGACAATAAATACTATATGCATTAACGTTTTAGAAACCGTCTTGGTTGAAATGGAACAATCACGTCAATTTCGCATCGTGTGGAACCAACAATACTGAAACATAACGAGTGAGGAACTATATCCCCTGATACCGTAGGGAAGTTTTGCCACTTTGCTACCAAACGGTGTGCCTGTAATAGCAATGTTTCAAACTGTGAGCTGTCCAAATCCACCCAACCATTCCACTTTGTGACAACTTTCAACTTGACACACTTTTATTGCTTTAATTAAACCAGTGAATGCTCGTTTGGTGTTACGTTAGCTAACTTATATAACATTGGAATGAAATGAAAGCGAGGGGGGTGTGGGAGATATGCTCTGTTTATGCTGCTTTATAACACGCATTTTGCTGTCAGCAAAATTACTAATAAGGTTGCAAATTAGAAATACAGGCTTACATGAGCATGATATTCTTGTTGCGTGTTGACAAGTGAACTTCATATTGAAATTAATGTTTTATGATTTGGCATATACTTTTCTTGAATTCGAATCAAGTATATGACACAAAGGCCCTATTACTTTGATTCAAAATATATAAAAAATACTCCAAAATAGGCTATACAATACAGGGACGAGAAAATGCTTCATTTGGCTACGTTAAATTGATACTGTTTACCTACACCCTTTGAGAATCGTTAGAAGTGATCACCCTAAAGGTGACATGAGCCTAAGACTTAAAATTCCTTTTATCTGGCTCGCCTTTATATATCATAAAAGGTTGTAGTTCAAACTTTGCTAGGTGCTTCCCAAACACGTTTTAATTCCAAAAAGGAGCATGTGATAAGTGTCGTCTACGTAAGTATGTAATGTAATACAGATTCCGGAAGAGATCCTACCTTTCACCGTGGCTTTGCGACCTATGGGCAACCTTTCACATTCAAGTGGTTAACGGCTAGAAACAGCAAGTCACCACACCACGAACGAAGCTCTTTCATTTCTTCCAACTGTCAAATGTATGTGCGAATAGGAGGAATAGCAGAATGTAAATTTTGTGTAGGTGGTACACTTACGATTTTGCTTTTTATATGTGTGCTAGCTAAAGTTAAAGTTTACTTAACGTACCACTTTCACCCCAGCCATTTGACTAGGAATTCGAAAATGTGTTTTGAAGTGTTTACTCAAATAACAGAGAGGATGATGCCCTTAAAGCAATAAACACAAAAGATGCATCCACTTCCAACTACTTATTTATTCCCATTTCAATTCATATGAATTTTATGCAAGTACTTTACCATGTTCTACATATCTCTCTATCTCATGCTCATGTTATTTCCTGACAAACTCTCGAGGTATTTCGTTTTCTTGTTTATTGTCATTTTGTGGGTGTTATGATAATGTGAAAGCACTCCGCATTCTATTCTATGTTTCACGTAGTCTCACACAAATACATACAAACTGAGAGCGAGAGAGAGAGAAGTAAGCTAAACCCCCTCATTTCATCCCGTTTTGCAGTTTCCAAGCTAAGCCAAGTCAAACCATCATCCAGTTAAGCTAATGTGGCACCCAACTGTTATGTGTAAAGACTTGACAATGAATCCCTTTTGTTTTGCTTTCCCTCCCTATTCTCTCTCTCTCTTTCTACCCATCATTTCCCTACTTTTCCTTCTTATACACCACATCCGCCTTTGAATATAAATGGTATATAGAAGAAATGAGCCAGCCAACAGCCAACGCTCAAACAGCCAGTTTTGATCTCTTGACTACCTTAAGTTGTCATCTGAGCTTAAGCATACCATCCATCAAAAGCTTTGGTGAATATCTAATTTTCTCTCGTTACATTCAACCTTACAACCCATCCAACTGGATGGTGTGATGTGATGTGAGAAGCTATATAGCAATTCTTGAGAAACAAGTGAGGAAGTGAGGAATGCTAAGAAAATATTGTATTCTTTTCATACCCTGAAAGTATAACAAATCCATAGAAAGCCGACTAACTCGCACACGCGTCATGCAATATTATTGCTTTCTCAAGTTAAATTAGATTAGCCTAGATTGCCGAGAGATCAAGGGATTGCCTATGTGTATGTAAAAGTGTGGTGTGTGTGTGCGAGGCTGTTAAACTGAGAAAATGTTTTCCATATGAAAACTGAGTGAGAGTAAGTGAATATAAGTGAACAAAAATATTGAATTCTGTACAAGCTCAGGTGCAACACGAAGCACGAACGTTGATTACAATTCCATCACATCACTATATATCCTTTACGATTCACCACACTGAAGCATATGAAAATGAAAGTAGACTAGAAGAGGAGAGAGCGATGTGAAAGAAATGATGTTTTTCCTGTCTCTCTCTCTCTCTAGACAGCATTTATTTTTATTCCTGTTTTAAAGATGAAAATCCTAGTAAAAGGACGAGAAGCATACATGTATTAGACGATGTTGGAATACCAATATGTTTAACTAAAATAAAACGTAGAATATGAATCTACGTGCATGTATGTATTTGATATAGACTTGCATACGTGTTTTAGATAATATATGCAAGGTTCACTGTGTAACCCGAGTGAAAAATATTACCTATAGCCTATAGCTTGTCTTCTTGAGTGAGAAACAGATTACATGTGCTATTACTTGGGCGCACCATCTACGTACTCCTCCATTTACTTCTCTCCTCTTCAACTTATCAAAACACATTCCAGGTTGTGTAAACATGAGAAATTCATAACCAGCTCTGTTCGTGCATTCCCTCAAAAGTACGTAAAAAAAATTCCTTCACGTCAATCCGATCAGATAAAATGATTGAAACTGAAAATCTAAAATCAATAAGCTTTTTACATTGAGGTTTCGCTGGAAATGCGAGGAGAAGACCATGAATGAATCACCGTCTGTCTTATTCTATAAAAAGAAAGGAGTTCAAACTCGATCAATATAACATGAACACCTTTCTCTCTCTATTATCTTGCCATATAGCTTATAACCAGGTGAGTTCATGCTGCGTTATGGATGAGACATGCAAAGAATTTCGAATTGAGTTAAAAAATATTTCTTTCCAACCCGTGAATTTACTTTTGCGAGTTATAAATGTACTTCGATTAAACGTTTCACAGAGTTGGTGATGCAAAGTTTTTTTTATAAATTTTCAGCATTATGAACGGAAAAGCACCATAATACCCCATGACATACATGCTTAGTAGCATTTACTATATTAATTTATCATAATATGTATGCCAAGGACAGATTCAAGCAACACAAAAAAACAATGAGAAAAAACGACAAAATATTCTTACAATTCCACAACCCGTCACAAAACACCCCGTAAAGTGAAAGTGAATAAACATCACAATCACCATGATTAAAAAAGGCTGAGGATTAGAGGTATTTATGTGTGTGAAGAAGTGGTGTCTAAATCTATAAAGGAATAATGTACTGTTGGCATATATGCGAATGTGCATCAAAAAATGCTTGTATAATGAAAGATATATATGAATGATCATAAAATATAAGCCAAAATAATTACTTGTAGAATAATACAAGGTGTATAAAATAAAAACTAACAGATATAAATTATATTATATTACTTCATTGTCATTCATTGGGGATGATGATTTTTAAGCAAATATTTTTTCATTACCATTGTAAACTGGTGGGCCATACACATAAGCTGTGGGATGAGGGTATACATGATACGGGGTAGACCCAGGTGGTGGCGGTCCAATATTCGGAGCCGAGCCAATTTGCGCTGTTTGTGCTGCTTGTGTCTGGGCTGAGGGTGGTGGTGGGGGCATATGATGATGTTGCTGGTGTTGGTGATGATGATGAGGGGAGTTGTGATGAGTTTGTTGTTGTTGGGGTTGATGATGTTGAGGGTGATGTGGATGAGGAGGGCCATGATGCCTAGGATGATGATTATGATGTGGATAATTAGAATGATGAGGAGGTGGACCATGGGCATGTGAATGGTGTTGCTGATGATGCGGATGATGTTGTGGATGATGATGTTGTAAATGATGATGATGCTGATTATGAGTGTTATGAGGGACATGATGATGATTATTATGGTGATGCTGATGATGGCCAGGACCACCAGGTGGTGGTGGAGGTGGGTGAGACATTGGGTGCATTGGAGTAGCAGGAACTAAGGGAGGAAGTGGCATGCCAGTGGGGGTTGCAGCAATCATCACAGGAGGACATCCAACAGGGATAGGGACGGTGGTCATTACTGCTGGTGCTGCTCCAACAGGAATGGCCTGTGGATGTGGTCCAGCAGCCGGATATGCCAATGCTGTTGTTGCTAAATGGGGATGTTGTGAGCTGATAACGGTAGCTGTAATGTTTTTAACAACACCAGGACCGCTTACAATCCCATTGTTAAGGGTAGCATAGGTCAAGTTAGATGCATCAATCTCCATTGTTTTTGCGGGAGTATCTTGTTGCGCAGAGTGCTCCTCAATGCCTTGCGATTTGCTTGAGTTGCAATGCGGAGGGGATACAATGGTTGGGGGTGATGCTTTCCCTGAAGAGGAAGCTGATGATGATAGCACCGATTCGGATGAAGAGAACTCGTCCTTATCTTTTGATATCAAGTTGAGTTTCTCAACACCCTTCACAATCTCATATTGCTCCTTACCACCTTGGTTGTTATTATCTTCTTGGTGACCTTTGTCCACAATTATGCAACCTTTTGCTCTTAGCGATGGCTCCTGGCCCTTGGCATCTGATAATGAGGTTGCTCCACCAGTATCATTTTTATTTTGAGTTTGTTTTGGACGAGGATTGGGTTGGTCATCAGCAACTACTTGTCGTTGTTTATTACTTTTGGGTCCACCTCCACATTCCTCCTCAGCTCCAGAGCAACTACCTTGGGAAGCAGCAGCACTGGTCTCATCACCAACACTGCTGCCACTGTCAATGCCAGAATCCGATCCGATTATCGCTTTGTTGCTAACGACGCTGTCAGCATTAGCACCTTCAGCCAGTGCTGGCAAAGTAGTGGGGGCAGTTGTGGAGGAAGTAGCAGGAGTACTAGTGGTAGAAGGAGTAGCAGCAATGGTAGTAGTAGCAACAGCACCAGCAGCTGTTGCTGATGAAGAAGAAGTAGTATCACTATTTGTATTTGGATTAGTAGTAG
This sequence comes from Orchesella villosa, assembly GCA_036850725.1. Classification (NCBI taxonomy): domain Eukaryota; kingdom Metazoa; phylum Arthropoda; class Collembola; order Entomobryomorpha; family Orchesellidae; genus Orchesella; species Orchesella villosa. The sequence continues at coordinate 1,349 of JAANSM010000469.1, read as the reverse complement.
TAGCTGGACTCGATTCCAAACCCTGAGCAAAAACGTTAAAACAAGAGAGACAGAGAGAAAAAGTTGATTAAAATCAACAAGGAACGAACAAGTACGAGAAAAAACTGGCTTTTACTAATTCTCTTCCCTTTGTCACGAAAACGGGTACAGAACATGGACAGTGTTTTTTACTTTGGCAGCATTAGCAGAGCAGTAGCAATAAAATACAGTAGCAAATGTACTTTTTCTAGCAAAAGCTGATTCTATTTCAATATATATATGTTTTTGTTTGCAAAGCTAAATGCTGTAAAACTAGGTAGGTACTTAAAAATGCTACGCAGTCATTTAGTCAAATAATACGCAAATTTTGACATTATCCTCTCTCACGCCTCTTTCTCCCCACTCTCAACTCTAGTTCCAAGTTTAACTTTTTTTAGAAATACGATTTCAGCCCCCTCAAGAGAAAGTTTTCATCTACCAGTAAAAGTCTCACGGAGCTAACGGACATTAATAGTTTCTGTGCAAATGGGCATATATATAGTACACAAGAATAAGGCTATAATTTATTGATCCTCCCATTTCTTTCCTGAATCAAGTTGCTATTTCATCAGAACGAAGTACTTAAAATGTCTTCAAGGTAGTTCTTAAATGGCTCTCATGATTACAAATCATTCTAAAAGAGGCTTTTCATCATCATCTTGATCATCGTCGTCATCATCATTATGACGAATGATATTATATGAAGGAGAAAGCAAGCTGCTTACTGCTGCTCATATATACTAATTTTTTACTGGGAAGCTATTCCCCCTGTCAACCCAGCTGTAATAAGCTAGAGACAGTCAAATAGACTTTCAGGGCATTTCTTACAGAATCCCATCAAACTCTCTTTTCCCTGACTTTCTCTCTCTCTCTTCCTACACACTTTCTCTCTACAACGCTATTCTGCACACCCTTTACACTGATTGGGCTAAACTTTTATGAAAGGTCAAAAGTCAATTACATTTTCACTAAAACATCTTCACAAAATGACTTTTACTCCACCACATACTATTTTCAACACGTATATATAAGAAAGCTTTTAATCATCAAAGTAAAATCTAATATTGCTTCTCTATATATATGCCATATATATATACAGTACACACATATACATTTAAGTAGACACAAACACATTTTCGCCCCACATACAGATAGATATATACACAGAAAAATAGTTTCTAGTCGGACTCCCAACTCCAGAACAGCAGCAGTAGCAACATTTCAACTTTTACTTCGAACAAACTTTTTTTATCCTTTTTTTCTCTTAAGATTGCTTACTTCAAAAAAACGCAAGCCCCTTTCTCTCTGTACTCTCTTGAAAGTAAAAACAG
>JAANSM010000468.1:0-28137 GCA_036850725.1 Orchesella villosa | reverse complement strand
TTGCGCTAGACAGTACTACTATTGACTAGATCTAATCAAACATTTCGTGTGAAATATGAAAAGATGTTGATGTAGAGAATTGGAATGGTTAGTTTGCTAGAGCTCTCTGTATTCCGGGAAATCTTATCAAACTTTATTCACGCAGTCTCCAAAACGAGCTTCAGTTTATTAATGCATACATATCGTGTTTGTTTGTAATATAAAAGGTCCATCAACTTTTCCAAGGATGGGGGATGTCTGATGATTTCTAGCTTGTAAGCTTTGCGGAATTGCTGGATGAATTTTTTATGTAGAAATATATATTTTAGCAGATATAGTTTATATGACGTATGTATTTAGTAATCCGTACAACTATCAATCCAGTGTAAATATTACCTATCCGTGTTTTGGGGAATTCCCATTCCTATCTAGTTTCAAATGTACTCTACATAGGTATGAGTTATTGTTACTTTCGTAATCGAGATATAATGGGATTGAGACGTGCCTGCTTTGATAGTATAGATGCATTGTGTGCTCTTGTTTCTTCGATGTCATTACGTTATTCTTCGAAGAAATGTTTTTGTTTGAAGTGTGAAACAAATGTACGTAAGCATTTCAGGTGCTATTTGCCACATCTGGCTGACGAATGCACCAATATTATCAACTCCGTCCTCATTAAAATATTCTGAATACATTGAAATCCAACTGACCATGTAGATATGTACCTTCACTTGAGTCTCATTTTGCATGGGAAAGGAATCAATGATTATCATGGAACAACACGTGTGTTTTACACTTTGATGAAAATAAGTTGTGTAAACAGTCATCCTCATTTCGATTGAAAGCTTTTGATCTGAAGTGTGAGGAAATGTTTACCTATGACAGAATTTAGTGAGGCACAGTCAGAATCAGAACCGAGTGAAATGACAGTGAAGGGTTATCTATCGATGCCCGATTTCATTTCAAACAGCAATACCAAAAACACTCTTCATAAGAATTCATATCCAGATTCAAGAGAATTACAATGCATGACTTCAGGTTTTCCGCTAGTCAAGTCATCCTCCAAAAGTGGCAGTAATGAGATTCAAGTTTCATGTAACTTCTTTCTTACACATGTTTTATTCCTATAAACTGCATTCCAAATCTAATGTTATTAAATGGGCTTCAAATACAATATGGATATTATATGGATGTACATGAAATGAAATGAAGATTCCTGTTCTGACAGTTCTTGAATACTGCACGGCACATTCTCCCAAGAAGAGTACAATTTGGCGTGCTTCTACTTATCATATCCTTCATATCCTATCCCGGTGTGTTTTTTGTAAAGATTATAATACGTATTATATGTACATTAGAATTTGTTCTTGGAATGAACTTCATGTTTTGGGTATATTCTTAGGATGGGCAAATGAGCATAATACGAAAAAAACTGGTTGACAGACAAACAGACTTTATGAATCCATAATGAAACAGGGAACATTAAATCTGTGCATATGAGCAGCAACTTATGGAGTTGAGCGTAAGATATCACATCCACATGAACGACGTAACAGCACAATAGGCAAAATGTGTAGTATATTGATCTGTAATTGCCGAGAAATGCCTTGTTCTGGTTTGCGTACATGACTAATACATGCTAAATAGTAATAACAATATATATTCATAATGATATGTGGATGGGATTTGTATGGAAAATTTGTAGATAAAAATAAGTTCACACATATAGGTATACGATTTGTATGTGCGTCTGTTACAACAAGAATGCAACTGATGTGATGAATTAAGGAGGTCTGCACCGATATGGAGATTGCTGGTGTGTGCTTAAAAGCACACATATGTACACAAGTATTATAACGTATTTGTGGATAATAATGTGAATACAATATACTCATAAAAATTCTCTTTAATGCATTTAAACCTACGCCACAAAAAAATGTTAGCAACACACAAAAAAAGCTGCACATACATAAAGTATGAGCCATTAGTGCGTATAATGCACGACCACATGACTAGAACTGCTGAAGTAACTGACAGGCAAAGGACGAGTGAACAATGAAAATCCTGTACCAGACTTGCCTCAGTACATGATGATTGCCGTTTCTCTGGGAAAAATGAGTCATGTTCAGCAGAAAATAATAGTCTACGTAATGCAATGTGTTGTGTGGTGTAGGCAGTGCTTAGATTCTGACTCTGTGACTATGTATTGTGGTTTCGCTGATGAGTATCGTCGTCATCATAAGCTTTCACATACAGTACGTACATTCATGTCCATAGGTATACATACCTATCTATATACCATTCAGAAACAAAGAATCTAAGTATGAGGTACGACTGTTAGCTGAATAATCATTGAGTTGCTGATATAAGAATGTATGAACTCGATCACATATTATACTGTGAATTCCTGAGTATCCAGCTTGTCTCCCAAAATGAATTACATATATATCATTATATTACATTATATTATGGCAATAATAAGCAGTAAATGCATTAAAGATACATTTATTTTACTTACACCTAGTCCTTCTGGATGTTGCAGCATGAAAAAAATGAACTGCAGAGTTAGACATGATTTTAGTAGAGTTGTTTATTTGTATTAATGGATATTGGATATGTGAAGTGGATACATCTGTTAAATAATTTTTTGAAACTTTTATCTCAACATTTTAAAGCTTGTTACTTATATACTTATTATCTCATATAAGCATGCGATTCATACACTTGATGTTGATGACACTCTCTACTGACAGTGATAGCCAATTTCCGCCTTGCAAAGGTTTCAAATAATATCCAGATGATGGCATATAAGGTTTTTTTACAAATGGGAACGGTTCTCGTTTGTTCTATGTGCATAGGTTAGACCATCTCAAAATTCAGTTGTATTTTGCAAAGTGCAAAAATTGAAGATCATTTTGGATTTCGACATTGCCATTCCGCACTGTAACTTTTATGCGTTATGACTGTGATGAGAGAACTCAAACAACTCGACTAGCACGCATTTGCCTTTTCTAGGAATCGGAATCTCGATAAGAGTCTTATCCGATGGGAAATTAAAGGTTGAGTTGAGGAACATTTTCCCCATCATCATAATACAAATTACCATATTTTATAGAGCAGTATGTAATTCTGACGTGACTACCTGTCATATCATTTTATCCGATGGGAAATTAAAGGTTGAGTTGAGGAACATTTTCCCCATCATCATAATACAAATTACCATATTTTATAGAGCAGTATGTACTTCTGACGTGACTACCTGTCATATCATTAAACATTACCAATTGCTTCGTTGTGGATTCAATCTGGCGTGAGTCTCTGTCTCTTTGTTTTCAACTTACTTACATACGTTGGGTGGATCATATATTGATGACCGGAGATAAAGCAAAATGTTGTGTAACATACAATATAACGTGTGTTAACATTTACTCAAATGATTGAAATACAACAAGGTGATTTTTCTCTACACCGTGATGTTTATGACAGATACGATGTGTATGATCATACCCCATAAAAGAGCTTTCACGGATTATCTTTGTTATCTCTCATGCATGCGATGACGACGATGAACAAGGATAAGTGCTGCAGTGCACGGTAGCATTCCGTAGATTTTTGGATGAATGAACAATCTGCTTTTACTATTTAGGTGTGGTTTTTGCTCTCCTTATATTTCTGTCTAAATTCGTGCTAAAACCGCATTCCCAGTGAAAGTCTTTTTGAGCAAATATGCATGTTAGTTTATTGCTAGCGAATGATGGCTAAAAGTTATACAGACAACAGAACAAGGTTTCATATGAAAGATCTCAAAGCAGCATGTAATCATAATAAATATAATAATATGTAATTCACCGAAGATTAGCCCAAGAACCACATCAAATAACTCAATTAACGGTGTGTACTCAGAAGCATCTCTACAAATATTTGTACAGTGTAAGCTTTCGCATTCTCATGTTATACTGTTATACTATTGGTTTAGAAACTAGAAAGGGCAAAGTTTTTCGAGGAGGTGCATACAAACTAAAATGTTGTAATTCTTTGAAATTTTATTCAAGTGGAGGAGTAATTCATCAGTTATGCTAACATGGATATACATTTATGGTGGTAGGATGCGTAGTGATTAGAAAGCATCTGTAAACAGTGCATTAGGATATGAAGGCGACTGAACTTCCGAAAACAAGCCTAAATGATATATATTTAGTTGAATGCATGCTGTCATGTTGGAACACTCCCTGAGGTTTGCTCTAATGTCAAGAAGGTTCTAGAAACTTCTTCGTTTGATACTTTTCCAAAAGTCCTTGAATATGGAATCAACAGCAGAATGTTTTTGTAAATTTTATTCATGCATGATTCCATTCGTCCGTTGGTTCGAAACTTGCATAAATCATTTTAAAAGATGAAGGCGATAGTATGAAACTTGGTCGGTCTGAAACTATAGAGCACAAATTTAACATGTATTAATCGTAAGAAGTGCAAAAGGATAGATGTACCTTTTGTGTGAGTGACAGTACTCAACTGTGAAATATTTCTTACAAGAAACTAGAATGAATCTGCCGATGCTGGGTCTTTCTTTTTTACATTATAATAAATTCGTGACCAGCTTATCCATAGTTGATATTTTGGTACAAAGGCATTTATCCATCCTGTATAAAAAATTATCCAGATGCTCGCACTTATTATATTGTAAGTATTTAAGGAAATTTAAATTTAAAATGACACTTGAATTCAACATGTAGGCTGTTGAGGTAGGGTAAATATGCAAGCATTTAATGTTTATTTGTTAATGTTAATTTAATGAAAATGTGGTTTTCTTTCAAGCTCATTGTAGTTTAGGAAATTCGAAGCAATTCTGTTTAGTAAACATAATCGTAGTGCATGTACTGTATGTATGATTTCCAAGAACTCTCTTGACATACGTAATTTCTCAAAAACGTCTTGGTTTGCAACATCATTTTGTGACCTACAAAAAATCAAAATACAATTGGAAAGCTCCAAGTTTTACTCAAATTATGTGCCTGTGACGCAACAACTAAAAGTATGTTGTATTTAGTTTTTTATTTCAGCATTTCATGCAAAATAATTCCAGGAAATTCGCTTTATTACCATCCTTCACGCTTCACTTTTGAGCCTGAGAGATTGAAAGAAATATTTACATACAATGTTTTGCGTTTGAAGCTTGAAAGAAGTCACGCTGATTTAGTCTTAAAACCTAAGTTCATCACAAAAATAACAAGCTATATAATAGTTTATTAGGTGTACTTATTCCACGAATGAAATGAAATTGCACACCAGAACCACTTTGGTGAAATTAACCTGGAATAGATCCGAGTCTTACGAATGGGATTTGTTTGTTTATTTACAGGAGCCCGTGGGGCCACTGCTGGAGGCACACGTGGAGGACGCGGTCGTGGGAGAGCACGGTAAGTATTTTCTTTTAATTCTTCGTTAGATAACGAGTTTACATCAACCATATGTACTACCTTAGTTCAAAAGTCGCATGCTTTCGCAAAATCGGCAGTCAAGCATATTTTGAAGTGGTGTAGGAAATAGGATTTTCGAAGTATACACTACATTCCATTTCCTTTGTGTAAATGTTGAAAGTTGAAAAGAACCCTTTGACGGATTCTATGCAATTTGTGGGAATTGAATGGGAAACGGGAAGTAGGAGCTAGAATAGAGAATGGAATAGGAAATGAACATGGTATACTGGTACTGTGAACAAGGTTGTGGTCTCAAAAAGTCCAGAGGGGTCTTTGTGGTCATTGAGGATAGAGAGAACATTTGTATGATGTGGTTGCATGACTAAACATTTTGTTTTGACAGAGAATACCGAACTGCATGGTGGTTTCGTTTTCGCAAAAACTGACATTTCAAAACCATTAGTAGGAATGTAGTTGAGTGGGCTAACTTCCATATTCATTATTTTGAAATGTTTGCACATGTAGCAGGAGGATGATAAAAATCTTTTGCCAACTCAGTTTTGATTTGACAAATTAATTCAGAAAAAACATTTATTGCAGCCGTATTCATCCCACGAGAAGATATTTAAACATACAGTTGTTGCCATTGCATATTCTCTATAGCTAGTTACCACCAATCCAGGGTATATTGAGTTCATCTGGACCCAACGGGCATAAAAGGTAGCTGATTCAAGAGATAACATTTTCCTGGAAAGTTTCGTTTGTGTTGATATACTTACGGTGCAGTGTCTGTTTGTAGAAAGGAGTTCATATACGATGGAAATCTTTGCAGATGAAGAAATTCCATAGGATAGTTGTTTGTTAGCACATGCATATGCTTACCTGAAATTATTTCTGAGAGGACTTCCTTTGAGCAAAAAAGCATTCGCATAATATAACTTAATATTTCAAGATTAAGTTACATATATATATCATGTTGCTGCTTATGTGGGTTTTATGCTCATATTGAAGGTTACATTATAGTGTAGGATAAGTGCATATTTTCATGTTTACTCTCCTAACATTTCGACAGAATTTGAGGTTGGTTCCTCTGATGAATGAAGAAACATAGAAAGGCTTCCTGTTTTGTGAGAAATTTAGAGTGAAATCTACCATAAGAATCAGAAGCCACGTTTGAGTAGTCTGTGTTCTATGTTGCAATGGGAAATGAGAAAAGCATTCTCATAAATGAAATAAAAGGGAACGTTAGCTCAAAACCGAAGGAGTCAAGGCGTTCTACCGATTGCAAAATTTAAGTGACACAACATGTCACATTTGCAATCTTGGTTAGAATACAATGCATAGGTTACAATGCAATATTAATTGAAATCTGAAGAGGCACAATGTAAACTTATTTCTTTCATTAGAAGGTATGTCAGGAAGCTCACATTGCAAAAGACTTGTCTGTCTCAATTGTCAATGTAACTCCCACGTTTCATCTTCTTAGAAATTTTTTTTTGCTTGTTTGTTTATAAATAATAATCAACATTATGAAATACTTCTCAGGAGGTCATATTTGAATTATAGATTGAAGAGAGCTAGATTTGAACAATTTTTTCTCGCTGTTGTAGCATTTCAAAGGATTACTTCTAGGTCTAATCTTCTGTTTCACTCGTAGTTTCGATTCACCCCAAGCCATTATACTAGCTTATAAGTTAGATAGATTTCATATTCTTTATCAGAATATTCTTCATAGAATAAATCATTTCTCGAGAAATGTTTTGATCGTCCTATTTGATTGGTTTTGTATTAGTTCTGGTTCTTCTAAGAACCTTAACTCAAGGTGATGTGATGAATTTTAGTTCAATCAGATGATACAAGTCAGTTGACATACACTTTCTAAGGAAAAATCATGAAATATAAAGGTTGACAACCGGATGTTGGTCACGTTTCGGCAATCACTTGTATTCTTGAGCACTTAGTATGTATACAAATTGGATTATGTGATGTTCTCCATCGTTTTTCAAAAAACAAGTATAAATCTGATTTATGTCCGAACGAATGACGTTGCAAAATGTTTTGATGAGTACGTAAAAATAAGCAGGGCATACAGTACGAATCAGAGGTACTAGATATTTCTTTTTATTCTGTAATAATAACACAACTGCACATTAATGATTCAGCGAATGGCTAAAAAGTTTCAATTTCTTGGCATCGACGTATCTTTAAATTCCATCTAGATATTATTTATCCCTGATTTAAAATTAGTTAGGGACATGAATTATTTTGCATACTAACTTATTCTTGCTCGGTGTCTTTAAATACTGATGCAGCAACTTGATCTGTCCTGCTCTCTTCTGTCATCTGTTCCATCACCAAAATATTGAAACGCTTCATGAATAAATGAAATTGAAAGGATTCAAATTTAAAACACTACAATTGCACATTACGACGTGCAGTTTATATGTAGGTGGGTACACCTTAATTTATTTCATGCTTTTATAAGCCCGTGTTTAGAAATATAAAAGTGTCTCAATTTACATGGACCTGCGCGAGTACTTACAGGACTTACATATTCCACATAATGCGCATTTGACTTAACTGTCAAATTATGTGATATTAGTCTAGAAAAATGGATTCTTGGAAACATTTAGAGCATTCTTATGTATGTGCTTTATTGTGCAACACACAGCATCCAACCAACCAAGCTGATATTTTTTACGGGACAAACATTTTGCATGCCTCGAATGGCTCGAATGTCTCAATCTCGAATGATCCTTCTCTACAAAAGTGTTATCCTTTGTTTAGAAACGAAGCATACGCCAAGTCAAGATAGTAACTTATATGTATCCAAAATTATTGTATCATTCTGTATCGATATAGATAGCTTTATAGGTTGTCTTAAAATATGGAAGCATATAGTTAGTGCAGTTAAGTTATATATCGGTTGGAGTAGCGTGCTAAGGTATTTGAATTGAATGGAGTGTTTTCGAGAATATATCTATGTCATAACATTTTTGACAGCCATATACAATATATAGAAGTCTGTGTGTAATAATTTCATGAATAATTGATTCTATGATGATATACTTTTATGTACGTGTTTAATACTTTTTCTTTTCTTTTCTAGGGGTGGCGCAAAAGGAAAGACTGGTAGAGGTGGTGGTACGAATGGAGGTGAGTGTAACAGCGTCATGTATTTAAATTTATGTTACGATTTAGTTATCAGATAATTTTTTGTCTGCCAACGTAGTGTTCTCATAATCTTGTATATTTCAACATGTTTAAAACGTGACATTCACTTTTCTCTATCTTTCTGTTTTTTTGGTTACACAACTCTCGTGTTATGAACGCATAAGATTGGAATAAATTTTATATCTTTTTTCTATTTGTTTTGAATCTTTTTCAGGCAAGACAACTGGAAGCAGTGGGAGTAACAATATCAGTGAGTGTGTAGCCATCACCAAGGACAATCACAACAGTCTCACTTCCAGCCACTTTAGTCGAGCACCCAACGGATCCGCAAGCTTTGCACGGGGTGACCACGTACTCCAATTAGGTGGTATACCGAGGAGACCATTTATGGGACCAGCCCAGCAGAATGGGAACGCAGTTCATCATAATAATAACAATAATATTAACGTAAACAACGGTGGCAATGACTTTTACCTTCATAAGAAATTCAAAAAGGTCACTGCCACAGTAGACGTTACACCTTCAACGAGTGCTAGTTCTAGTAATGGTAATTCCACCGGACAATCTTCCGAAGCATCTGGTGCCACTAATTGTGCAGGTTCCTCAGCTAACTCATCATCTTCCGGAATGGTTTATAAACCAAAGTTTCGTATCACGTCGGATCTTGAAGCACTTGAAACTGCTCAGCAACCACCGAGACCCACGCAGCTGCTTTCACCACGGGAGAAAACTTCTCCTATTCCCGCTACACCTGCACCTGAAGTACCCATCATGAAACCTGTGACAATTATCGATAACAATGTGTCTATTATTGATACTCAATATATTGGCAGTAGCTCTGGTTGTAGCGGCCCCATTTACATGGGCAGTAAATACAGTAGTGCAGTAACAATATCCCCAGTTTACACGTCTCCTGCTGCGTCCTCAAGTGGATCTTCCTCAGGCGAACCTATGAGAATTTCTAAAGAACTTCGGCTTGATAGGAAATCCCTGGATGATAGAATTTCTAAAATAATTGTTGAAAATCAGGCGCGACTTGAATGGCCTGAACAGTTTACAAAAATGCTCAAAAATCATACGACGAGGGGGCAGAATTCTCAACGCACCAATCATTTACTAAGCGGAGGCTCAACAACGGAGCTCACTTCATCAGTCTCTTCAAGCTTAGTTTCTCATCATAATTCTCACCACAATGGTCTTATTCGGCATTCCTCTAGTTCCTCTGATATGTCAACTTCAGGCGGATGTGTAGAGCTACTCCCAACGTCCCCACATCAACACAACAGCTTGCTCAATAATGGTAATGGCGGTAGTAGTAGATCTGTGGCTGAAGTGCTTGCTTTTAAGCACTCAATTGCCGAGATTCACCCTTTCCCCATGGCATCGTCTTCAGCGATGGCTCCAACAGACTTGTCATTCGGTGCTCATAATAGTGCTACTAGATCACGTAGTTGTTCACCAGTTACATCAACCGTAATCTCCACCTCTTCTACCACAACTTCCTCCTCAATGGTACCCAAAAAGCGGAGACGACTTTCTCCCACACCATCTCGACTTTGTGGGGGTGAGGTATCTGAACTTCCAGTGAATGAGCCTGCTGCAGGCAAGAATTACTATCAGGACGTGGACATGACGGTTAGAGTTAGTAATTGTGGTCCGTCTGGGGCAAAGGTTACAATTAGGACTAACAATTCTGGTGGCTCTGTTCAGACGGGAATGTCGACGCCTGTGGATTTCAGTAAAATGATTGACACGGTGCAGTCACCACTCCCTCTTAAACATCCTAACGGAGCCATGTTTTTCCCTAGTTCTGGACCATCCTCAATGTTACCAGGAAATTAACCTATTTGCCTTGTTTCTACGAAGAGTGATGGCCCAAGTTTGTCCTCGGGATTCATCCATTCTGAACAAAAACCACCAAAAAGTCCAAGGGGAAGACCGCCACGAAAGAAATCAGTACCTGAGACAGTCCCAGTTGATTGCGAGACAACAGTGGCTGGGGTACAAGGAGGCTCGTCCTTGCTACGCTTTGTTCCACCGCCCCCGGAGATCCCAAGCAGGCCAAAGTCTAGTGATCCTGTCATAACCCCAAAATTACTTCCACCCCCTCAAGTTGCAGGTATTCCATCAGCAACAACAGCATCTTTGCTACCAGTTACTACTACTGTTGTATCATCCTTCCCCCCACGTAAAAACAATTTAGTTGTGGCAAATGTAGTGTCAACCTCAAGCACAGTGCAAACTACATCAGCAGTTGCAACACCCATTACATCATCATCATCCTCTCAATCAGCAAGTCCAACGTTGAAGTCTGAAAATGCAAATCCAGAGAAAGAGACCCCATTTCAAGTGGTGCCGAATCCTTCACAGAATCCCAAGCGTCCCACTTTCCTTGCCTTGAAACCTGTTAACACTAATTCAAAGAAGACTGAGCCCGGCGTCCTTCCAAGTCCGGAAACACCAAGAGTCGCCAAGCCATATAATCAGATGACCATAAATGGTAAGCCCTTATTTAGTATTCAAGGAAAAACCTCCAAGAAAGTATAAGCTTTGATTAGACAGCTCATCTGCATTATTTACATGACACATTCCTCATCATTTATACAAATTTAATGTGTGCAATTTGTATTTTTCTTTGAATTTAAAAGGACAAGCATATACCTATCTGGGATTCAAAGTTTCTACACGGTCGAGCTACACGTGCCTTTTCAAAACGCAGCCTATGTTTGTTCCACAAGAGACAGACCCGAAATTATCAATGTACACCAATTGGCAGGTAAGCTAATTTACTGTGATTAGTGCTTATTTCTTCGTCTTGCAGAGAAGCATACAAATTCATCATCATCATATTAATTTGCAATCCCCTTGGATTTACAGCCGAGACCGAGAGATCCTAACCAGTTAGAACTTGGGATCTCTACAAACGACTCTAGAGTCAACGGAAGAAAGAGTCCGCACAGCGTTCTGTACACTTCTGCAGTAGGGAAATGTTGCGACACTCTCACAGTCAGCTCTCCAAATAATCATCTACCAATAAGCTCCCCAATCTGTGAAAGCAAAACTTTTTTGAGTGGAATTCAAGGGAAAATTACACCGTCCATTGCTGCTGAAGCGGGTGAAAGTAGCTTTACTAGTAGAAACAGTACATCTTCTCCTTTGCCAAATCAGACGCAGTTTACGCAACCGGTGAAAATTCACGTTTCCCCACCAAGCTCTAGAGGAATTGTTCCAATATCCCCTCCAGTCACAGCCTCACTACAATCTCCAGTCACGTTTGTAGCATCGAGTAACCTCGCAGTTGGCTCTGGCGGCCTTGTATCTGTTTCTTCACCCTCTCCAAAAATGAGTTCGAGTGCTGTTAGCCTAAGCTTTAGGGACAAGTCAAAACGAGCGTCGCCAATGATGTCTTCATCAGATACTAACAGTGTTGATGAACCAATTACCAGCTATAGAAAGGGGGTGGAGAGTAGAAGGCGCTCTGTGAGAAGTCAGGATGATGACGGTGAAAGTAACATGAGTGATGGGCCGCTTGCGTTGACTAGTCTCAATAAGAGCGATGGTTCCAAATATGATAGTGATCATGGTTCTGGCCATTCCGGACATTCTGGAACAAATTCAAGTCGTTTTGAAAATCGTGTCAAGATTATGGAAGGAGGCTTTGAGTCCAACGAGGATTATACATATGTTCGAGGACGAGGTAATGAATGATTTGGTTTTATAATTTTATGAATGTTTTTAAACGACATGACTGTTTTAAGAAAAAAACTTGTATTTATTACAAGGTCTTGATCTCTCTTTTACAGGCCGTGGACGATATGTTTGTGAAGCGTGTGGTATCAGATGCAAGAAACCTTCGATGTTAAGAAAACATTTGAAGACGCACACAGATTTGCGCCCTTACACGTGCAAACTATGCAATTTTAGGTAAGCTTCTTAGCCTATTCGGGCAGGAAACATGATTTTTACCATGATCATAAATTTTCATGAGTACACCCAAACTCATTAAATATTCGAAATTTTGAATATTGAATATCAAGTGATTGCATTTTTACGTCAGCAATTCTCATGTGTTTTGCTATATTTTTTCTAGTTTTAAAACGAAAGGCAACTTGACGAAGCATCAGAAGTCCAAATCTCATCACAAGAAATGCGCTGGCTTAGGTATACATCCAGAATCTTCGACATCCTTGGCCATGTCAGGTCCAGCCTACTCCATTTCGGATACAAATACAACGGATGACAACGACTCTGACGATGATTTTGACGACAATGGAGACCCCGATGCGGAGACTGATTCTCAGGATGAATGTGAAGGGGATAGTATTGATGGGAATGACAATGGGAGTGAAAGTTTTGAGAAGGAAATTGCTCAAAGTCTTTTGGATTTGAGTAAGGCAACAATCCGACTTCCGTCAGCAGGATCCGCAAGCAGTGACTATGAGAGTGGAGGTGATAGGATGAAACATAAGCGTCCAGGATTCCATTACAGTTCTGTGATAGAAGAAAGTAACTCAAGTATTGGTTCCTTTACTACGGGAGAGACGATCGTTCCCGAAACTCCTATTGATTTGAGTGTAAAGCCAACAAAGGCTTCATCATCTTCAGTGGTGTATGAGAATGAAAGCAAAAGAATCAAGCTTGAAAAGAATGGGCTCATAAAATCTATAGGGGTGGTGAGGGAAGCGGAGGCGTGGGAACCAGCAGAAGATGAAGGAAGTGGATGTCTCAACTTGAAAAAAGTCTTGAATGCCGAAAGTGACAGCAATTCGGAAGCTCCTGAGCTAAGGATCCCTGAAGTGAAGACGGAGGTAGTGGATTACCCAACAGAACGTCCAAACTTTGGTCCTAGACAAAGAACAGAATCCGAAACGAGCAGCTGTAGTGGAACGAATTCTATACCCACTATGGGTGCACCAGTTGCTGCAGAGACTGTACTTTCTAAGGGCACTCCTTCGACTTCTCCTCCACCTTCGCAGCATCAACCTGGTGGATCTTCTTCGGTTAAACTGCACCAACCATGGTTAAGCCCTTCCGAAACGAAGGAGAAAAAGGAGCCTGGTGAGCTTCCTCCTGTGGAAGTCAGTCCTCTCAACATTTCACCAGACATTCCAAAATGCAAAGCTGTTGAAGATGTAGAGCTTCCACCTAGAGATGTGCCTAGCACTGCCCTACCTCCAGCTATCGAAAGCGGGTTGAGTGGAGTTTCCAGTCCAAACTCCAAATTGTTTTCGGGATTGTCTGCTATTAAGCCGCAAGCTGAATTCAGACAACCGAGTGGCCCACAAGCTCTTGTTAAGTAAGTCAACTTATAATATCTAAATATTGTAACCTTTAATTTGATAGTCATGAATGTATTGAATTCAAATGTTCCTTTTGTGATTTTAGGGATGAAGGGAAGGCTGAGTGCAACGTTTGTGGGAAGACTTTTGCAAGGGCCAGCCAGCTCACTTTACATATGAACATTCATTACATTGAGCGTCCGTTTCGGTGTGATCCTTGCGGGGTCAGCTTTCGCACTAAAGGCCATTTAATAAAGCATCGTAGGTCGAGCAGTCATGATTGCAAGGTAAGGATAATTCTAGATTATAAACGGACTATAAGTAGCAATCATAAAACAAATAGGTTTACACATGTATTTCATTTCTCTCACAGGTTTATCTTACGGAAGCGTTGGGGAGTAGCAAATGAAGAAAATCCTCGGCCGTTCAAATGTCCTGACTGTAAAATTGCTTTCAGAATACATGGACACTTGGCAAAACATCTACGTTCGAAAATGCATATCATGAGGATGGAATGTCTTGGTGAGCACCAGATGTTTTATTGTCTTTGTTCTTCAGCGTCCCAGTCACAAATCTTACGAATCAAAAATTATAATATGCTAATAATGTCTGATTGTAATCTAGGTAAACTTCCTTTCGGCATCTACTTTGAAATGGAAAAATCCGGAATTAATCTGAATGAGATTGATACGACTGACTGTGATATGTCCCTAGTTTCACTTCAAGTATGTATAGTATACTGGTTTGTTCTCGAAATATTGTTTTAACTAAAACTTCTCGAGTGTTCTACAATTTTATTTCTTTCTATTTCCAGAATGTAGCAAGGAAAATTTATGGAGATCAATGGAGGGAACGCTTAACCGTGCCTGTTGAAGAGCCTCCACCATAATCAAATCAGCAATTTATTCCAGTCCATTACAGCTACCAAGCCAAGTCACGTGCAACAACGCAGTTTAATGAGCTTCAATATTTTCCTCAGTGTATAAACCCACCTACAGTCATCACAACACAACTTAAGTTAAGCATGCATAATGTAGATCATACATCGATAAAAATGTATGTAAAAGTAATGCATCAGTCTCACCTTAAGTATAAATATTTAGTTGCTGAAAATCTATGTATACAATCGCTATTTTGTGTATAAATCAAACATTAATGAAACATACATTGTACATTTCAAGATTACAATTTACAATCATCTCCTCATCCTCTCTAATATACAAAGCTTCAGGTTGATCATTTATGTGTCATTATAAAATTTGTTGTACAATGCACAACAAGTGTATTGTGCTAGCCGACCATATTAACAGCTACAAAAATGTAGGGATTCATGTCATTTATTGTAGATGTTATGTTATACCCATAATTTTTTCAAAGTTATGCAAACTGGGTAATATACAATAATTGTTTGTGTTCTATTATCAATCAATCAAAATGATAAACTATGTACCTTGACTTATAAATTAATTACATTGTTTTATTCTAGTTCAGTGTATTTTTTAAATAAGCATAATATTTTATTTACAAGATACGCTTGTAGCAGTGTGAAAACCTTTTGGGCCGGCCGATTCGTGATGTACCAAATAATTTGTTTTTAAATGGTAATTGACTCACACTTATACGTAATTTAGTCCTTTGCTTATCGACGTTAGTTATTACTACAAAACATAAAAATGGTTCTTTATACTCTTTGAAGCTTCTGGTAATCCTCGTTCGTAACGTAATCATAGATATGAAAGTGCATATACTATTTATACTATTGACAATCTAATACCAGTTTTAATTATTTACATGAGGAGATTAAGAACAGTTTGTATTCGTAATTTGACCACGTGTTGTAGCATTAGGAAAAGAACAATATGTAACAAAGTTGGGGCTACACATATATGGCATCACTCAATTATGTGCTCTACAGAGAAATGTAGAGTTTCTTTAGGTTAGATTAGTTTTAAAAGGGTTAGATAGACTTCATGTTGTTCCATTCAGGGCAGAATAGAGATATGTAGAAATCCAATGAACGATTTGTGTAAAACATTGCGGTCCTGCACTTGTGCCAAGTTAATTTTCTCAAAATGAAGAAGGTTATTCATGTATACATCACATTTTAAAGGTGATTTTATAATGATGATATTAGATGGTTTTTACGTACAGTTGAATCACTAAATTATTTTTGTTGTAGTTTTAAATTTATATGTTAGTGCTGAAGATTTTTTAAAGAATTTATTTAAAACAAACAAGTCATATTGTACAATTTACGCCACCTCATATATAAGACCAAGTTTAGTAATAGTTAATATTATTTGACTTTTATTAATTTAGATGTTTCTGTTAATTAATGTTATTGTTGATTTAGTTTTTAAAATTATGACTAAAGATTTATTTCGAGTCCTTAGAGGGGTTAATACAGTTGTAGTGTATTATCTTATAATATTACAATTATCTCTTTATTACCTGCGAGGGACCAAGGACCAAGTTTATATTTGGTTTTTCAAAACGTGATATCAAAAATACTGTAATTTAGTTTCATTTTATCAAGGACGGCAAATGAAATATGGGAGGTAATGTGTACACTACTTCGTTTTATAAAAAGGGTAAATTATATTTAAAAAATTGTACAGATGTTCAGTTTTTTTGTCAGTGATATTCTATAAAATACACCGTAACACGATAATACATATATGGACTCGTGGTATTTTAGATTTAAGATAAATGATTTGACTGCAAGAAGCAGTTTGTTTTAATCAAGACTTTTGATTTACATTAAAACAAACAATTTTATTGACAATGGCTCAGTTGTATTTTTGTTCTAAAAACTTCACATTATTTCATTCCATCAACTGCTCTATTTGACTAGTTAAACATTTTTCATAGCGAAGCCAGAAGCCACTATATTGCATTTTATGCTTAAAAGGTACAGAAGAACTAACATCAGCATAATTCATCCTTCCCCATACAACACAGCATTGCATTGTGGCTTTATTCAGAATGATGTGCCGGGCTGAATTTACTGCATATGCATATGGCATAATGTGTGTATATATTGTGTATACCAATATGTGCCAAATGCCGGTTAGGTACAGAGGAATACAGGTGAAGGAAAACAAGAAGGCAGACAGACTCACATGTAAATGTGGCATAAATGAACCGGCACAGCATAGCAGTTTCATCCCACTAAGCAAAAACAATTAATGAATTTATTTCAAGTCCCTTAAACCAATTTTCAAAGTGAAAGTTAAAGTATTTCAAATATCTTGCAATGACAGAAGCAAATGCTGTCAGTGAAAGCTCATCCGATCC
Organism: Orchesella villosa; assembly: GCA_036850725.1. Taxonomy (NCBI): domain Eukaryota; kingdom Metazoa; phylum Arthropoda; class Collembola; order Entomobryomorpha; family Orchesellidae; genus Orchesella; species Orchesella villosa. The sequence continues at coordinate 10,991 of JAANSM010000468.1, read as the reverse complement.
TTTCAATGTAGCCTACTGGCAAAAACGTTGGGAAGAAAATCAAATCGGATTCCACAGAACCCAAATTAACCCATTTCTCTTGAAACATATCGAGCTGGTGACAGGTCAAAAATTGACTGCGGAGCCAATAGGAGATACAGATCAATTCCTAGAGAATTCTAAAAAGACGTGGTTTGTTCCGCTATGCGGTAAAACTATGGATATACCATATCTTCTCAGTCAAGGGTTCCGAGTATTTGGCCTTGAGGCTGCTCAAACTAGCCATTGAAGCTCTTGATCAAGAGCATTCCCTTTGCTTGGTGTACAACGAAGAAACAAAGTTATTTACGGGAGCTGACGGACTTTTGCAAATTTACATGGGCGATTTGTTCACTTGTCCAATTGAAAAATATGGACCCTTTGATTACGTGTGGGATAGAGGATCCTTTGTAGCTTTAGAGTATCCCTTCAGAAGCAGCTATATCGAGTTGATGCAAAGAGCTTTGAAAAAGTCTGATGGCTCGTGTAAGTGTATACATTGGAATTTTGAAAACTGCATCAATATCTTGAATACAGGAATAGTCCAATTTAAATCTAATTTTTTTGTTTGCTACAGGGTATGATTTCAAATACTTGATGGACTCTGTTCAGTATGACAAATCTAAATATGGAGGTGAGAATAATAATGCTAAAAATAGCGACTCTTGCGACAGTGTCTTTGCCATTATTTTTTAAAGCACATGTCTTTATTTTTTCAAACATTGTAGGACCACCAAGAAGCGTTGATGATATCGATATTGATGAATTCTATAAGCCTTGGTGTTCAGTGCAACTAGTTGAGACAGAAGCTCTTCCAGAGGATAACCGTGTCGCTAAACTTGTGGGCGGAGAAGGTTTATGTCGAATTTACTACATTACGCCTCCTAAGTAACTTAAATGATATCTTGATGATGATGCTACACTGGTAAACATTTCTTGTAAGCGTTAAATATGTATAAAATCAAACTCGCTCGTTTTGTTTAAGTTAAACTGTCTTCCTGCAACAGAAACAATCTAATCATGTAACTGCAATAAAAACAGATATACTTCTATACGAGTTAATCTCAGTTCATATTTAGTAGAGTAATTTTTAATTTCAAGACATCGTATTTTAATTTCATACTTCGTACTACTTAATAATGTTCAATAAAGCCTAAACAATATCAGTTCGAATGACTGTTATGCAGATAGACAAACTAGAAGCAGGGATAAAAGAATAAAACATCGCATATATTTAGCTACAGATAATCCCGCAAACCATTTCTGTTGGATTGAAAACTAGAGTAAATGGATGTTACACATTCAAAAGTTCATTTTTTAGCATGCGTTATGCATACATATTCACTTATCAATGATCTAATCCTGGTAATGAATTAACATTGACTTCTTGTTGTATCGACCCGAACCCTAAACAGAATGCATAAGAACAAAGGAATTTCGCATATGCAACGTTTTTCGTTTGTTTAATTTCTACTTATTACAGCAAGCATCATCTAAGCAAATACAGCATGATGATGACAATATGGAAAAACAATATTTTCAATCACAGTCACAATGTCACAGTCACAGTCACAGTGTCTTTAACTTAACACATAGCTGTATTTATGTATTCCGATGTGACTGGTTAACATACAAGGTGCTATCAAAGCACAAGCAAAAGAGCTCTACAAACTATTTCATTTTTAATATCCACTCTCACTAAAACCTACTACCACCTACTACATATAGTTAAAAACAAAGCATTGTTGATACATGCCACTTTGGCAGGTAGATGAGTACCGAGACTAATAAGTGTTGTACGTATTTAGTACAACCATATATACTAAATCGTCTTGAGACATCGTGGTGTCTCCTATGCTGTGTATCGTCTGTCGGGCCCAATCTCCATCCTGGAACACTTACATAAAGGAGCATTCATAAAGATATATGTAGCGTATGTGTGCTACGTGTGTTATTTGATTTATAAAATCATGTGTTGCATTGAATCAATGAATTGCATAGCATGATAATCTGCCAAGGTCATGTTCTCAGATGACAAAATACTAATGCAGTCTGCACTGCAGTCTGAAAAGTTGAAGTCGACCAGACGGTCGGTTATTATAAAATCCTTATAATAAACTCCAAAGTCAAATGGTTGTAAAAATTCAGAACGGATATTAGAATATAGTAGAAAAGAAGTAGCATTCCATAACAGCTCATTAATTATGGAAGAAACAAAGACATTCACAGGCACAGAAAGTTCATCAGATCCTTTCAATGTGAGCTACTGGAAAAAACGTTGGGAAGAAAATGAGACCGGTTTTCACAGAGCCCAAATTAATCCTTTTCTACTGAGACACATCGAAATAGTAACTGGTCAAAAATTGATGCCTGAGCCTTTACGAGATACAGCTCAATTTCAAGAGAACTCTAAAAAGACTTGGTTTGTTCCGCTATGCGGTAAAACTATGGATATACCATATCTTCTCAGTCAAGGGTTTAGGGTATTTGGCCTTGAGGCTGCCAAGCTAGCCATTGAAGCTCTTGATCAAGAGCATTCCCTTTGCTTGGTGTACAACGAAGAAACAAANTGAAGCTCTTGATCAAGAGCATTCCCTTTGCTTGGTGTACAACGAAGAAACAAAGTTATTTACGGGAGCTGACGGACTTTTGCAAATTTACATGGGCGATTTGTTCACCTGTCCAATTGAAGACTTTGGACCTTTTGATTACGTGTGGGATAGAGGATCCTTTGTTGCTTTAGAGTATCCCTTCAGAAGCAGCTATATTGAGTTGATGAAAAGAGCTTTGAAAAAGTCTGATGGCTCATGTAAGCATTTGTTTGAATTATCGAAAATGTAGACATATCTTGATTGCAAGAATAACAAATAAAACTTTTTTTCATAGGGTACAATTTCAAATACCTGCTGGAATCTTTTCTGTACGACAAATCTATATATGAAGGTAAAGAGTTTTATACGGAAATTTTCTTTTCAGTGTCCTTTTCATTGGTGAAAAGGGACTAATAATTCTTGGGGACCCCCACAATAACACAGTTTTTACACACAAGGGGAAATACACATTTACTAGACTTTGCTAGCATAAAAATTGGCTTCATTTTCTACTTTTACCATCCACAGTGACACTAGCGTCACACCCATGTTAATCGATGCTTTCACTGATCAAAAATATTATATACAATGCATTATTTACTACAGCGATAAAAATCTATTTTAATTATTCTATAAAAATGAGATTTCTTGTGGTGTATGTGTTTTCTTAAAAAAGTGCGTTTTGTTAAAACACTATAGACTGCGTGCCTTTTAACATTTTGACTTTATCGCAGGTCCACCGAGAAGCGTTGATGATAACGATATTGAAGAATTCTTCAAGGCTTGGTGTTCTGTTAAGCTTATTGAGACAGATCCACTTCCACCAGACAATCGTGTCGCCACAGTTGTGGGTGAAGAAGTATTTGCACGAATTTACTTTATTCAGCCTCCTAACTGATTAATGCCTTAATGCTGATAATACTATGTAAAAATCTATAGTATAAATATAAATACCTTGTAAACATGTGTATACAAACTTTCTATATTTGGTTTCAAGATGTCTTTTATCATCTATCACGATTGATTTAAAATAAAACATAATTTTAAACAAAATAACTTCAATATTGCATAAAACTTAAATAAAATCATGACAATAAGATTTGATTTGTGTGTGTAGTCGGGAGGTTGGTAAAAAATGAATAAAGCATTACACATTAGTCCAGCAAGAACCCATTTCGATTGATATACTAATATATGGGTTGTTGAGATAAAACTAGATTCCAAATTTGACAATTGAGATATCGTTGATCGTGTGTATCCATTATTATATGCTGTGTGCTTTTCTAGGATCCTGTCTTCACTCGGCACTCTGAGTCTGCATCTTTCAACAAGCATTCATGACACATGAAGGTATGCAATGGTCCATGGCCATGGTCTGGCTATGTTCACGAATAAATACAGATGGTAAAACACAAGTAATGCAGACTTAATCACAGTTGCACAAGAGACAGCGAGTCGTCTCGCCTGTTGATTTTCTTACCTTACTATTACAATTTCGAACGGCTAGTTAAAACTAAAAACGGATAAGGGAACAATAATACTAAAACAAAATCCCTTTAGAAAGAAACCATTCCAAGCGTGTTCACAATGACAGAATCAAAGACTGTAACAGAAAGCCCACCAGATCCTTTCAATGTGGACTTTTGGCACAAGCGATGGGAAGAAAATCGAATTGGTTTTCACAAATCTGAAATCAATCCTCATCTTTTAAGACAAATCGAGAAGATGACTGGTCAAAGCTTGACAGCCGAGCCTTTACGAGATTCAGCTCAATTCTTAGAGAATTCTAAAAAGACTTGGTTCGTTCCGTTATGCGGTAAAACTATGGATATACCATATCTTCTCAGTCAAGGGTTTAGGGTATTTGGCCTTGAAGCTTCCAAACTAGCTATTGAAGCCCTGGATGAGGAGCATTCCCTTTCCTTGATCTACAATGACGAAACCAAGTTATTTACAGGAGCTGATGGGCGTTTGCAAATTTACACGGGTGATTTTTTCACATGTCCAATTGAAAACTTTGGACCCTTTGATTACGTCTGGGACAGAGGGTCATTTATTGCAGTAGAATATCCCTTTAGAAAAAACTACATTGAGGTGATGCAAAGAGCATTGCGAAATCCTGATGGGTCATGTAAGTTTTTAAATAATCTTGTGAAGAAGTCCATAAGATCTGGAAGCAGAATTTAACTTAATTGTATTTTTTCAGGGTACAGTTTCAAATATTTGATGGATTCTGTTCAGTATGACAAATCTAAATTTGGAGGTGAGAGTTGTAGTAATTTATTCTGTGTTCAATAGTTTGCAATGCTTTAGTGAAAGCAAAAATCTCTTAACTTTTGTCAACATAATTATTTAAATCCAAATTTGGAGGTGAGAGTTGTAGTAATTTATTCTGTGTTCAATAGTTTGCAATGCTTTAGTGAAAGCAAAAATCTCTTAACTTTTGTCAACATAATTATTTTAGGACCACCTAGAAGCGTCGATGACGAAGATATGGAACAATTCTTCAAGCCTTGGTGTTCTATTCAACGTGTTGAGTCGGAGGTTATTCCGGAAGATGATCGAGTTGCTAAAGAAGCGGGTGGGAAAGCTTTGTGCCACATCTACTTGCTTACACCGCTGTGAAAAACTGCTATGATATGAATTGACTAAAGATTCTACAAACTGCCGTCGTGAACAATGAAATGAATAGAGGATAAAGAAACCATTTATTTGCACTACTTTCATTATTTGTTTATTAAATTCTTAAAATCAGAGCTTAATAAATATCGGAATGATTAATAAAAAAAGTACATAAAGAATAAAATCTACGGATTCATTTTGCGATTACTTCGGATGTTACATTTGAAGTGCTTGATAAATTTAAAGGAAGTAATATTTGTTGGGATGTGTATCCTCGAGAAAACATGCGAGCAAGCTCCGATCCCAAAATCATGCTAGTCATATTCGACATCACACCCATGATAACTGGCTTCCGCATCGAAAGCTGGAAAAGTCCTGGAGGTCGTGTCACTTGGAACGCAACTATGAAAGGACTTCGCCTTGTCCTTGATAATTTCACTACATGACAAAAGGCATGCAAACAACGTAGCTAAATATCTTTTTGAATACAAATAAACACCATTTGTTTTTAATATTATAAACGTATTTACCTGAAGAATGTTCCAATCTTGCGGTGGTTTCGCCATCTCTAAAACCAACGGAGGAATAAATAGACAATATAACGAAGAACAGTAATACAATAGATGCCTGTCCAATTAACTTGAGAGATTGTAACCGATTCATTTCCAATCTTGTCCCTTTAAATTTTCTGAAGTTTGAAAAATTTCAAGAATTTCACAATCAAAAACCCCTCCTTGCACAATCTACTGGCTGAAAATGCCTGCATTCCTGAAGGTCTTTGTAATCTAGTTCAAAAATTCACGTTCCGATAGTTTTTTACAATTTCCCCTGCACAAATTAAAAATTTCAAGAATTTCACAATCAAATCACCCTCCTTGCACAATCTACTGGCTGAAAATGCCTGCATTCCTGAAGGTCTTTGTAATCTAGTTCAAAAATTCACGTTCCGATAGTTTTTTACAATTTCCCCTGCACAAATACCGTTTTCAATCCCTTCATTGTGGTTAAGTATATGCTCGCACATTGATTGAGACATTATTATGATGCATGCATCCCCTTGTTGATTCAATGATACATGCCCTAAGTTTTCTAGGTTCAAGTTAGGCTTTGTTTGCTTTCCCTTGTTAGAAAACAAGCGTATGACAGCACGGTTGATGTTGACATCGACATTTAGCAGAACTAATGAATTCACCTTGTCATTTCCGTGTTCATTCTTTATATTCGTAATCAAACATCACTCACACCTCGATTGTTATGCTATGCTTAAATTTAATTCGATATGCAGTGTCATCACATGACGGAAAGTTGTAGCGTTGTGATCAGAACCCGTGATTCCTCACTTCCAATGAGGTGAGGGGAGTGATATATGATCTATAAACCCCTCTTACCGATCGAGAACTTAGTTTAATTTGATGATATAAATCCACAATAATTATGTTATTCATAATAATCTTCACTTATAGTTAAGTGCTGCAATTAACTTTCGAACTCATAACTTTGCATGATTTAAAAATGAAAGTGAGATGTATAATATTTTGGAATTTTAAGTTTTAATATGAAATTATTATATATTATACTGCTGTAATTCACGACACACGTGGGGGTGGTTTGATTTCAATAAAATCATGATAAATAGCATTTTTGTATTGTTTTGTTATGCTTTTAGCACTCTTCAAATTCTTCAATGAGTTATACGTGCTCTTCATCTGATCCTTAGGTACTCTTCTCCGAATGGGGAGGGACCATTTGTAATCCTGACAAGAGAACAAAGATTTAGTTAAATTGCTTTCTTAAACTGGGAAGCAATGGACATTTGTACGTTGAACTGATTTAATCTAAAATGTAAAAGTATGAACTAATCCATTACCGCCAGTTGACTTGTACCACGCTCAGTTTCATTCAGTTCTTGAATCAAATAGCAAAAATATGCGACAAGGAACACGAACCAGGACTGAATACCAACAAACCAAATTGTGAAATAGATCCATTTGCTTCGAATATCGGCGACAACTTCTTGAAGCTTAAGAATGCAATTGTCTCTCCGAATATTGTCTTCAATGTTTTTATAGGCTTGAGGATCTGCTCCTAGTTCTCGGTAAGTTACTCCTGACCCTGCTGATGTTAAAAAGTCCCTATCGCATTGTTGGCGTACACTGGCTCTGCAACAGGATGGCGGCATTTTCAGAATATTGTGCTCAATGTTTTGATAGGCTTGAGGATCTGCTCCTAGTTCTCGGTAAGTTACTCCTGACCCTGCTGATGTTAAAAAGTCCCTATCGCATTGTTGGCGTACACTGGCTCTGCAACAGGATGGTGGCATGCAATTGCAAGCGGAATAATACCAGTCCCTTCCATCGGCCACTCCACAACATTTTAACTAGTAAATCCACGAAAGTATTGATGAACAACCTACTTTCCATTACAAATAAAATACAAATGGACAGTTTTTAAATTGGAATTGAAGTTGTACCGAATTCTGTAGATTTTCATCCCATTCTCGATCTTGATCGTATACCGCCCGTATCCACTCAAAATGTTTAATATTGTATGACTCTCTGATTAAGGATTTTGTAAGATATTCCTTGTGTTCTCTAGTGTCAATTGAAACTGCTTCTATTAGGCTGAGCACAGCAAGGCCCCAAGGGAATCCGACAATGATTGGGAGCTAAACATGTTTCACAACGAGGTCATCAAGATCCGCTGGTGTGTGAAGCTTGTATAAAAACCATATTTTGCTTTGCATAAAGAATTTTTCATTCTGACCACAAACGCGGAGATTTTTTGGGTAACTCATGAATTGTGAAACAATACCAGCGAGTCCACACCCTATCATCATGATCATGCTGTATTTCATCAATAGAGCACAAGAGTGACTTGGATTTTGCACTTGGAGTGAGTACAATAAACTTTCTCTTTCGTTTTCCATTGTATTCAATAACACTGATCCAATTAAGCCACAAAGCTGTATGAGTGGGTGGTATATAATATGGCAAAAAACTGCTTAGTCGTTATCTTTTAAGAGCTTTACAATTGTGGATGATTTTTTTCTTTGACTTACGAATGTGCTTCCATGCAAAAACATTCCACTCCAAAGAGTACATCGCACTTGCTCTGATGTCAACGGGATGGGAGATAACTTTTTCTCCGTAATTAAGCTCATAGCTTCAAGCTCAAGGGAGTCTCAAAGTTTATTTAGCGATAGAATTGAAACAACATGATGGATGCCCAAAGTGGTTTTGCGCTAGTCTGAACGTCTGAAGAACATGATTTTTGCAGCGTGTGAGATTATATGAAATAATTTGGGTGATCTATATTTTTGGGGATAGTCACGGAAACTTTGAGGAACCTACTTGAGCTATCTAAAGAAGATGAGCATTAGGGATTACAGCAGCGGAATGAACAACTGCATTTAAAAAGGTGGCCGAATGGACGATACCAATATTAATGCTTAAACATTGAGCGAATTATTTATTATTAATATATTGCTTTACTCAGTTACACAGTTGAAATAATAAGTTAAATGTTAAATGATCATATTAACTGTGTATATAATATTTTAGTTGTGTTATTATTAAATTGTATGTATTATTGGTTGGGCTCCGGCGGCGTGATTGTCTCACTAGTCTTCCGAATTTAGACAGCTTCCACTTCATGCGGAGCCATTCGGGAGGCGTTGAGAACAAAGACTTTGAAGTCGGCAGGTAGTTCATCATCTCCATAAAGACGCTCACAGAAGTAGACCTGCATTAAAAAAGGAAATCAGTCATTTTCTAATTGTCTTTGCTAATAATGCTAATATTAGCATTCAAATAAGTACTTACTCGACGAAGGCGACAGTTAGCATGAATTCTGAATGCGTGTAGTTTCCACATAGCTGGTCCCGTAAGCTCGTCTCGTGAAGTCACAGAGGTTCACCTGAACCTGATTCCATCCGTCATCCAAGCGTAACGGCATCGTGCAGTTGAAAGGTCGAATGCGAGTACAGCTCTGGAAATTGCTGGAGCGGAACCGTCGCCGGAAGTTCTTGTCATCCAGGACTTCAACCTCGAAGGTGAAGTAGCGCTTCAGATTCTTGACGACGAGCACCAAGAATGGCAACCGGATTCCTAAGCTTGTGTACGGGCAAATGGGACAGTTGATGTAGGTTGTGCTCACATTGTTCCCAATAATTTCCAGTGTTACTGAGCGAATGCATGGGTCCGTAATTCGCTTGATGTGTCCATTGAGTACCTGCAATTATAACGACAAATTATCATAGTATCATGGTTGAGATTGCAATGTCGATTATGTGTATGAATATTGATGCATTTAACATTAAATTTTCACCTTGGTGCACCAAATGCTTAAGGGTTTGTTGCCTATCGCATAGAAGACGGAGAGGAAGCCAGCTTGGTATGTGTTTCTAAACATCTTCTTCTAGTTAAACCTTTTCGGAATTCCCAAAGTCAAAGAACTAGCCGATTGTATGAATTCACTTTTACAAATCTCTTTTATTGCATAAACTATGCTCAAAATATCAACATTTCATCTGGACAAAAACAAAAGTAATCCTTTGAAAGTGCATTTGGACATGACTGGACGTTTTTGAATAGTTTTTTCAGATTTGATTTATGAAATCCAAATACCTTGAAAGGTATAGCGGCTTCCATGGGAATCTTTGTGCAAGCATGTACATTGTGCAAAATGGTTGCATATTATATTATGCATGACATCCCATAACCCACCACCACTACATGCACACGGTGGGTGGCATTTCATTCCCACCGAACACATGAAAATCCAAGTAAACTCACTTTGATCAAGTAATTAATCATGCGAATTTTATTATAAAGCGGTCAAAAAGTAGTTGCGTCTGAAAATACATAATTTATCATGCCAAAAGTAGAATGCTTAAAAGTTGAAAGCAGCATTTCAGGAAAATGGAAAACACAAAACTGATCTTTGATAAAAGTATATCGCATCGCATTTCCGTACGCGTACCGAAAAAATACCTTGGATTGAGTATATTATCTAAGGCGTGTGATTGTTCCCATTTTCATCTGGTTGTTGTTGCTTATCATCTATATCTTTGTTTTCGATAATTGTTACAGTAGTGTCTTCAATGCATTCCACTGATATACATTCCACATTCAATTTGTCATTGTCAAGGGTGTCCTCAACTCCTTGATTTATAAAATCTTTTCTGTACAGATGCAACTCCATCCCAAATCGTACTCCAGCAATAACCAAACCAACTGCGCTTATCAGAAATAGGCCAGTAAATTGTGAAATAACAAGCTTTTTCGGTCCTTCATCCCTATCATAAAAAACTTCAGGTTTATGCATGGAAAGTTCCCACTTCCTTCTTTCTCGTCTAATAAATTGTTTATCCAACTCAAGCCACTTGAAAGTGAGACCCATTTGTAGTGCAGCTTCTATTGTTCTGTCCATGTGATGTTTGAATATTGCTCTCCTCTCGTATGCCTACAAATATGAAATATTCAACAAGTAAGTAAAAAGTAAAATACTTCTTGAAAAATTGACATAATGAATAGAAAACCAGTCTAGCTTAAAATGTCTTCTTACAAATCCAACTCCTACAAATAACGCAATTTCCTTCGACTGGATTAGTGGGGCATAGCCAAACTTGTCTGTGACGTTCCGAACACTTGCGTACATGGCAATACCTTCCCAAATAATGCATCCTAGGTCCTCTTTCAAAGCTCTCATAAGACATATTTCGGGATGCCCAATCATTTCCATTTTGTGAAAAAGCTTTTG
>JAANSM010000467.1:0-28143 GCA_036850725.1 Orchesella villosa | reverse complement strand
CATTTGAAAACTCACATTTGTCACTTTTGTGGAAAATCTTATACTCAAGAGACATATTTGACGAAGCACATGCAAAAGCACGCTGAGAAATCGGAAAAAAGAATGGCTCGACAAAACAACAATAACAACAATAATAACAGCAATAATAACAACCATCACCAAACCAATGGTAAGTAAAGAGTTTGGCATCCTATAATTACAGTATTGTATTCCCTCCTCAAATAATGAAGGTAAAGTATAAGAATATCCGATTAGGAAAAACATTAGCTACATAAATCCCTCCACGTTAGAAACCTAGCGTTTGCAAATCAAAGAGGATATTCTCGTATTTCCACTAATTCCAAAGCCAAAGGGTTCTCTATTATACGCTTTGTTAAGTTTTCAGAAACTAATGCAATCTCGTAGCTTCAGCTCAATTTAACATGTTTCTTACTAAGCAACTATGGGTCCGACTTAACTGACGCTGGCCACATGTAGAGTTCAATAACTGTCTTTTGGCAGTTCAAGTTATTGAAAATAGCTAATAGGTTTTCGCAAATCTATAAAAATGTAGTAAATTCTGGTGTGTGGCAAATTGAATAATTTTTGGACGAAAATCCGCCTCGTTGCAAGTTTTCTAAACCATCACAAGTCAAATATATCCTAATCTTTTAAAGTGTGGAGTCACAAAGGGCGTAAGTTAGGTTTAGCTGCTGCAATTTATTTCTTTTCATCAGGCAGGTTATGCTAAGTTGTAGCTGACATATTACATTACTGTTTAGCAGCTAGCTTGGTACCCTACTATTGTTTATGTTGATTGCTTGCCCCCTGAGGTTTTACATGACATGGTCTGATAGACGAGTGAAAATTCTCTTCGACTGCATTGCCGACAAGTTTAGGATTTACGCTTATTTGCAGATTTTACAAAATTTATGGTTGTCCAATCAAATTTGAATGACGTATTTGCCTTTTTTACGTAATGTGTCAACATATGTCAGCAACTTATGAAGGGTATACTACGATATTTACAAGTAATATGACAGAACTATAAAATGAAAATCAAGAAAATTCGATGAAATATCTTTTCAAATAAACTAGCTTCGTTTTATTGCTGATTTTTAAACGTAAACCTAAAATATTAAAGTTATATGGTTCGAGTGAATCTCAATCAATTTTTATTTCGAAAATAGTCAGTATTACAGTAACAATTGCTGTATTATTGGTGGTACCGTAGTAAATCATATTTCAAACGACGTTTCGATTTTGAAATCATAATAAAACCACAGCGTTTGCCGTCTTCAAAAATTGCCTGAACTATTTCCTGATAACTTCCGTTTGTTTAATTGCAATTTGTTTAAGGAACGATTAACCCAGAAAACTTTTGCAACTAATAAAATTGTAAATCAAATATTACATGTAATAATGTGAATTTTCATTCGTTTTAGGAACCAACAACAATACAAATGGTCAAAACCATCAAGTGAACAATCATCAAACCTCCAACTCGGGCAACGTACTTCCAAGTCCTGAAATGTACTGGAAGTCGGACATTGGTGAAAGCAGTCCTCCATCCATGTGTCTTCCTAGCAATGGCCAAGGAAATATTTTAGGGCGACAGGGAAGCGAAGGGCCTGACGACCTTCGTGTCAATAACATTGGCCAACACCATCCCACACAGCCTCCAACACCAACCAATCCATATGACGCTCTGGCTAATGCATTGGCCTCAACAAAGAGTGCCGGAGCAAGTGCTTTCACCCCCATACAAACGGTAGTCTTGAATAATGTAAATTTCTTTTGAGTTCAATTTCATTTTATTTGAAACATTATCGAATTTAAATATCCTAAAGTGCGTATTTTCAAATGCGCCCTTTGTCTCTTTGCAGAGTGCGATGTTGCAAATTCCTGCAAATATGGCTGGCGGAGGGGGACCTCCTGGTACTCGGGCGTATATACCATACGAGCCTCTCTCATTTCCTAAATCTAGCCACCATCATCAAATGACCGCGATGGACATGAAAACACCAGGAAATGCGTTTCCCAATCAGCTCATTTCTCTTCATCAAATCCGCAACTATGCTCATCAACCAACCATGACACCAGAACATCTCTTAGGACTTAAGGATAAATAAAAAAAACATCTGATGATCCCCTTTTAATCTCTTTAATATAGTTTTGAGGCAGGACTAAAAATGTACATATATATACTACTGTAGCTCGCAACATATATTGTACCAGACACCTTGTTTTGTTTTACTACAGCCAATCAAAGAATAAGGGGTCCAGGACTAATTATTTTCAAGACTCATTCACAACAACACTCTCTGTTATTGTTATACTGGAAAACTTAAACCGTTATTGTTAAGGTCTATAAATGATAATTATATGACATACAATATGCAAAAGGTTATATATGTCCTCTAAGATGTAAATACGATCGAATAGGATCATTAGTAAAACTATATATTAAAACCCGGTAGTGTAGACTATATATTATGGTATTTTGCCGATTTATGCAAATTCACGCATTAATACAACCATCGACAAATTAAACAAACTATATATGAAACATGCTTTCAAGAATATTTGATGGATTGTACAGAATATTGCTATATATTGAATGACAATGCATCACAAATTCGTTTATAATTGTTTATATATTTAAATACTCACCTTTCTATACAGTGTGAGGTTATAAGTTGCACACACAGTAAAAAACACTAAAATTATATATATACGACGCGTCAGAGAGAAACAAACCGAAACCAAGAAGAAAACCAAAAAGACTTGAGAAGGGACATGACATCGTCGATAAAAAGTTTGACACTTCTTCGAAACCAGTGAATATATCCGACAGGATATATAAAAAAGTAAAGTTAGCTTTATACATATAGTTTGTTCATTTGTTAGAATTTTAATGCACTGTTAGCATAGTTTTTTTATTGGGCTGCATTTCACTACTTGCATACGTTGTTTACGTATGTAACCAAAATCAGTCCCAATTCTATTGTATTATGTCAATATATATAGCTAAGTGAATTATATTTTATACCAGTTTGTTTAAGATGTTCTTCTGTCTTCTTCCCCAAATGTATGAAATTTACTCTTCTTTCAACTTACACTTTCATAAACACACTTTGTCGTGTTCCGAAAATCCCAATTCTATTTCATACAATTAGTTTCAAGTTCAAGTTGTTACTGGATATACATTGATGACAGTAAATATACTAAATATATACATTAGCAATAATCAATAATATGGTTATCATATTCGATGGATAGCCCATATATATATCCTCTCAAGTTATTTTCAATATTAGATGAACCAAAACTATTGAAAACATGAACGATATTTTCTTCACAAACATGCTAAATGACTTTCAAATACAAGAATAATATAATACTTAATAATTATTATCTCCATATAACATACTAGTTCTAAAAACGTATGAAAGTTTCAAAGTATCCATCTGCATAATCTATTTTGAATTATCAAGGTCTTTCTTGCTATATTCTTGAGGTGAACGAGTATATGATAAGGAAAATCTAGAAAAAAATTTATGATACGAATCATTTTTAATATCAACTTGTATTTGCTAAGATATACTTACATTACTGTTAATGGTACAAAACGATTTATTATCCACGTATAAAAGATCTTGTAAGGAATGAAGATCTAAAAAAAATCTTTTCGTGCGTCTCTTCCTCAAAAAGTAATGGTTTGAGGAAACCAACAAAATACTATCCACGTGCTCATTAAACAGTGATTACGAAATTGTTTTTACGACAGCGTTGTTTTTTCTACCTTTTGAACTATAAAAGTCTCTTTCCAGTTACTCACAGCAAGTGGTAAAAGACTTGAAACGATTTTTTTTTGCGTTTTTTGATATTATTATGAAAACCTTTTTAAACGAAACATATACTACTAGTTATAGTACTTTATGCTATTTTAAATTCCTTTTTTGATATTTTGATGGTTTAATCATTATTGATTGTGACTTCTTTTCTTATGCCTCATGATGACATTTAAGATTAGGTTTCTGTGTCAAGAATAAACGGGGTTTTGGGTTTCATGGCATGGGAGATATTTTTGTATTTTTATGTGATTTACTTTTTGATAGCTCTTCCAATTTTTTTAATTCTGAATCTGATAAACGTCAAAAGCAGTCTATTGCTAATAATCCGTTTCTCAAAGTGTGAGTGCTGAGCGAATAAAGACTATTCCTTGTTGCACTACAATAATGTTTTCAGCAAATGCAAATGCACAAAAAATTCTCAAGTTTAAAGGAGCACGTCATTAGATAAGAATGGGTTAGTGCTCACATTTAAGTTAATTTTAATTTAATATTATGTACAATATATAAACAACTCGTTTCTGGTATACATGAATTTTTATACTCCATTATATTACTGTCCTAAAATGTAGTAGAAATACATTAATCAAGTTTACATTACTTCAGTATTATAAGGTTAGATAGGCTGGATGATTTTTTTTCTCAGGAATTCTTTGAGATGGTTATCATGAGAAATTATTTGAAGATGATGATTTTGTACATGACTTTTCAATGCGTCCGTTTCTTACCTACATAATAATATAATATATTTATCATTATTAGTGTGCATTATTACCCCCATCGATATAGATGTATAGAGAAAAGTTTTAATTTTAGTATGGTATTGTGTCGTAGTAATGTATATGTAAAACTGCAGTTCTTCTGCTGCTCACTGAATGACTGGAACCAAAAAAACAAACGTTTTGTTTGAAAAGGATAGTATGGAATAACAGTTGGTGTGTAATGATAAGTGAAAGATCTCATCCATTTGCAAAAATATACAATACACTAACGATTCAGGACAGACGTGACCCGCTAAAAATGTTTCAATTTTTATATGGCACTATTTAACGATACCAGTGATGATGCCATTTTTCAAAAAGAACACAGTCATAAAACTTGAATACAAGAGTGTTTCGTTGTGGTAAAAAATTTGGTCCGATTAAATATTGCCAACCATCATCAGTGGAATAAACTTTATAGAAGTATGTAATATGGGTGGAACCAGTGTTTCTGTACCATAGCGTGACATTTGTCTGTAACTACTGTCTTCATCGGGGGCAGGGGACTGGCAACTGATAATTTTTGAGAACACGTTTTTTACACAAATTAATTTTTGTTTGTACCCATGTTACATTAACTTTATTTAGAATACTGAGCGGATCAGACTGATCCGATTAGTATATAAATTTTAGAATGCATTTTCTAAATTTTACCACTTTTTCAATTTTGAAAGGAGCCTTATTTATTCCACAATTTGTTATGTTACTACTTAACTCTTATTTGCTGTGATTCTTTTAAACTTTTGTTACAAAAAAAACTAACTCTCTGATTCCGTCATACAGATTAGCATTGAATTTCCAACCCACCTCTTTTTGGTTGGAAGTTTTGGTTGATACATTTTACCCGGGTTGAGTATCTGGAAGCAGATGCACAGAAAAGTTTGTTGAGCCTATATATTTCTTTGTTAACGTCAATAAAAGTCGTAAAACTTTCTTGAAGTGTGTACAGTTTGTAATTTGGATGTTAATAATCTACATATAATGTATATAATATACACGACATAATGTTAATATTTTATGGAAATAATAGTATTACATGTACCGGATGATGCAACTAACTTTAGAAAAGTGATTATTCTCATTTAAACGGCTGAAAGTGTCTCAAAACCTGTATGATTATAATTTTTACCTAGTATATATGATATACGTATATGTATCCAAGAAAATTATTAGTATTGGTGATGATTGCCCATTATATGTCATTGTTACGTTTAGTATGGGATAAACCCGGTGGTGATCCAGTGAAACCTAACACTAGATTTTGATGAGGCAAGAAGGACGAGGAATCTAGTAAATAGCTGATCTTAGCATCTTGTACATTGTCATTTAGTTGGGTGTCCTTTAACAGAGAAAGAATGATGAAATAGCTCATGAAATCGTTTTTAATATCACCGTTTGACCTAATTATTGTAGTTAATTAGAAAAAAGGTAGAAGTTCCACATTGTATTACTACTAAAATAATATGTTATAATCTTCGAAATGTCTCAACTATTGATTTGTAGTACGATTGCCGCAGTAGTAGTGAGATTGGTGAATTTAAAGCTTTACATTTAAATAATCCTTGCTGTATATGAATTGCGTATAATTCCTCTTAAAATATAATAATATGATAATATTAACTGTAATATGTGTACACTTTTACTATAGCTGCTATAGTCGTAAACTTGTAAATTGTAAAGTAGTATGGAATGATCGTGTACTATATACATATATAATATTACTCCCCTGAAAATGTGTAGGTAGAAAGCACTTTTTCCTTATGAGATCACATATTGAATACAAAAAGTATAAGTGTATAATTCACATGTACGTTACATACAGCAAAGATTTAAAACTATATAACGCAAGATCGCAACTATATACTGATGCGAATGAAGGTTTTAAAAAAACACTGAAACCGGTGTAATCTGCTAGACACTTTACAAGTCAGATTTTCCCATTGATGAAAATATACATTTTTGCTACTTACGTATAAATGGAATGGTGTTGGATGTGTGTTATGATTGCTTAGGTTAACTAAAATGTGTGCAACAGTATATTCGATACAATATAACACTTTTCATTACATGTATTCTTTTGATTTTGAAATAAAGGAAAATTGCATTCGAATCTAGTTCATTTGTGTGTGACACTTATTTTTTAAACTGTACCATACATACTTATATAATATTATTTGCCATTTTGATGGTTATGCGACACACTCTATTTTGTCTATTTTGTCATCGATTAGCAAAAATTCCTCACGTTAATACGCTTTTGAAAGGCAAGAACCGTGTGAACTGGCTTATCTGTTCTACATTAAATTGAAAACATACAATCTACGATAAACATTTCATACATTAACTAAATAAATTCATAATAAAAGACCTCGGGGTGTATAACATCAATAAACTTACAGGAATTATCAGTAAATATTTTTGTATGCTGCAGACGGCAGTTGATAAAACGGATTCGCATCTGAACGTAGAATACTGAACGTTTTGTGTGTCGTCGGTACCTTAAGTTCCATGAGTTTATAGATATGGCTGGTTTGGTTGCTAATATGAAAGCTTTTAGCTTATCGAATTTAAAACGATTTTCTCTTTTAAATATCTGATTAGTTTATGATTCAGTAGCATGCATGTCACGACTTTTGAGAATCTGTCAGCTAGTCTTGAAAAAAAAACAAGGGGAGAGAAATACACACAAATGATTACACAGCAGGTTTCAGGTAGGTATATACTACTAGCCAATTGGTATCCGAATTTACGACTCAATTTTTAAAGTTGATAATAGTAATTTGTGAAAATATCTGATACGATATACCATTATTCACATTATTTCAATTTCTCAATAGCTCTCTCAATAGCAAAGTTATTTTAGCTTCCAGGACGTCATTTTACTTGTTACACAGTATTTGCAAGTTCGCACTCAACACAAGGCGGCTGTTCTCATACAATTTAATGAAAGCAGCCCTACTCGACACATAAATTATACGATAAAATCATTAAATTACGATACAAACAACAAATGACCGCAAAGCGAAGTGCTAATAATCCTATTCTTATGAAGCTTTTTAATAGAAATTGACAAGCTGTTAGCTGTATTATAATGTTTGGGGCGTCTTGAGAACACTTTTACTTCAATGAAAATTGACATCATTCTCATACTAGCTGAATTAATGCATAAACTTTATCAACTGTCTTAATCAATTACATCCAATGATTTTTTCTACAGATAAATTAGAACATTACATACTACAAGAAGATGATGAAGTCCTGATGATTAAGAAAGCTTTATCTTTGAAGGCTTGACGCTTAAATAAACTTGTTAAAATATCATTCTAAGTAAACGACATGTCAAATTTTCTTAAATAATAAATTAACTAATAAGACTACAGTATTAAACACACATACGTGTGTACAATACATAAACATTACTTCATAGAGGGCCTGCCTGCATCCAAAATACTCAGGAAGGATTATCTCTCATTATTTGAAGTACAACCATGTGTACATTGGAACTAAAGGTAATCAATACATGATCAATGATAAAACTGTATACTGGACTTTTTATTGAATAAAAATATTGTTAAAAATTTTCCTCAGGAACCATTTGTCATTGAGTGTCCTTCATAGAATACGCATACAAAATAGGAGCAAAAAAATTCCCATAAAAATCTTAACATTAAATAGCTAATTTTATGGTCTTATTATCACGTCGGTGACTTGTAGAACACTTCTCCATGCTCGATAGGTTCTACAGTGGATCATTTTTGTCATTTTAAGACCGAATGGATTTGATTGACAGAGAAGCATAACTGTATAACTCTCTTTGATAATAAGTTAATTCCTTTGCCAGTTTAGCAGGATGTAAACTGCAGCAAGTTAAGTAATCTAATGCCTTACCTTTTCAGTTCTAATGTGTGTACGAAACTAAAATCATATAATACTCGGTACAGACGAATTTCATTTCAATTTAAGATAATACTGAATTGTAAGCCCATTACTTCAATCAAATCTATTCTACTCTTAAGCAATCAAGTACCATAAAATTTTCGCATGTTCTAATTTACATATTCCATTTATATTTCATGGAAAGATCATTAGGTGGGGCTCTCAATACGTTGTGAAGTAATCATCAGCTTACATTTTTACAACCGTTAGCTTAGTTTGCTATACCTTCATATATATTTGGTACATCTATTTACCGGTGCTTGGGAAAGTTATTGTGTTAAAGGACCGATATTTTTAACTGCATAATGGTGACACGAAAGTTGCATCATTATAAAATGACAGTAATTATATACTACATAACTGTACGACATTGTTGTCATTTTCAAAGTTCTTGCTAGCTAATACATTCCAAAAATCTCTATAATCCCATCCCATCATTTAATTGTAGAGCATATCATCTTCAGACTTAGTTAGCATTCCTTTTTAGCAGATAAATATTCACAAATGAATCATACGATAAAATATGGAGATGCAGAATAAGCGTTAAAAAAATATTTCTTTTTGGTTGCGTGCAAACAAACAACATATGGAAACATGTAATGTGTATTATTCTCACTTTCATACTGTGTGATTATCTTGATTTCGCAAAATTCAAAAGCGTTGATTAAAAGCTACTAAACTCCGCGAACACCTTCCCTCTTGTTATTTAGCGTGTTACAAACAAGGACGCCACATGGGTTTGGTGTAAAACTCTAAATTTTTATAAACATACTTGAAAAATGTTCAGAGGTAATTACCGTTTTTGTAGACGGACTACTTGATCCATGACGCCTTGAATGTGTTAAAGATGACAGATGATACTAATAAGGTCTAAGATGTCTGTATATTTGGCTCTGTAACGCAAATAGCCACCTCATTGAAGCTGTTGGCTATATAGTTTCAAGTTTCCCATGAGAAAATTAACCATATGGAACAAGTTTACAATTATTATCATTTGCTAACACGGTTATTGAGATGTATTATATATTATCTATGCATGTTCCAAAGATTGCTTCTACTGAGGTATTGCATGACAAGTATCGGTATCCCCTCTTACATTCTATTTATCCAGCAAAACGACATCAAAACTGATGTCTGCCGTTCTAGTTAATTATAGCTATAGCTGCATGATACGGCAAAATTGACCCTTGTTATTACAACCTTAAACTGCCACACTTATTGATCTAGTATAAGTACAAAACAGAATTCAGCCTTGTTCTTTTCCCATATGCAATAATACAACAAATTGTATCTCATTTCAAATAACATTTCGGTTTGGCTGGTCGGTTGTTTCGTGCTTCGAATATAGTGTCTTTTCTCTTAACTGTTATAAAAATTGCCAGCTTTTATGCATACTTGTACTGTTACTGTTGTCTGATAGTCTGTTTTAATTAAAAAATGCCAGTCACAGGGGCAAACGTCTAGCCAATGAATTGATACAACAGAATGCATTTTAACTTTAACACTCGAACCTTCTTTTCACTTCAAAAAGCGATTTAAAATATTCCTTTTGCTTCCCCGTCGGCTTGTCATTCTAGGAAAACTAAGAAATATATTCGTATCTCATGCTGATCTAATTTTTCTTCAAATCTATCATAAAATTGCGCAATCCAATGATCGAGTTTTGCACCTGAAAATCAGTTGATATATGCAACGTAAGTACATGCATTACCATAACATGATCTATTATATTGCTTATCTCCTTCTATTCCTTTCCAAAGGCGTTTTGGTTTCAACTTCGGTAAACAATATTTGCTGTCATTAAGAATTATATGCTTTCCTATCGAAGATACATCTTATATTATCTTGTGTTGCTCCAGTTCTAAGAAAAGTGGATTATCAAGTTTGCTCTTTCTTGATTGAAGATGAAACGAATCAATAATATTATTTTCGTGTAGTATAATGTATACATTTCTATACTCCAGTTTTTTGTCTCCCACGGTTCATAAAGCGTCAATGTTTGCTTGAGCATGTGAAACACAGCTGAAGACCGATTTCACCTAAATGGCATATCAGTAATTATGACGCTTCCTGAGATTCGCATTCAGTTTTACAACTTGCAGTTTAGCCTGATTGATCAGGACAGAAGTTTGGGAAAACCTGTTTTTTTCTTCATCTCAGCTTCTTGAGACTGACTTCAACTTCAATTACATCTTTACTTGAGGTGTTGATCCACCTCATCGATTTCATGTAGAGCTGTTTCTTGAAGCTTCAACCGCCTGGTAAAAATCCTTCTTACATGCAGACTTGCATAGTGGTTCATCCAGCAATGCAACTACTTCAACTAATCCAAGGTGCAAAAAATTGGCCTTTCCGTGTAAATAAAGGATGAAAAATGCTTTTTGAATCTTACAGAGACAGACATCAAAGAATACGATGGCTACATTACCATGCATGTCACCTACTCTGTGACTGTTTTTCCTACTTTATTTAACAACATCAACATAGTGAAGTGAACATTTTTTTTAATCCAATGGATTATATCTACCTGAGTGGCTGCTTCCCATCATTATTCAAATCACTTCGTCCACATGTCAAAATTCCGTCTAGTTGCTGTCATTTCAATTTTTAGGCAGAAAGTAATGCTTGAGATAGCACAGCGAAATAAATGATTCTGGCTTTAATGTTATGATAATAGGATGATTTTGCTTAATTGGTGTTCAATGTTTTGGGCAGCTTAACGTGTATAACCAGCATACATTAGCATATCATATATTATATAATTTAGCAAAATGCTTGACTGCTACCTTAAAAAAGTATGAATTTGGTTTCATTTTTGGTCAGTTCATGCTTCAGTCAGTAGCATTTGGAATTCTTGTGTTAACTTTGTTATCTTATTTGGATGTTGATTAGAAAAAGGAGATTCAACTTAAAAAAACATTTTACTTTATACAACAAATGGGTAAGATACGTAATCATCTTCAGTTTTCTTTAGCTAGCCCGTTAAAATCATTGAGAAGAGTTGGGAGATAATTTTTTATCTACTGAAAATTCCATTATGCTGTGGTAGACAACTAATTAACAAATAGAGAAAGTTGACAATTACATTAAGCACGGATAAGAAAGGAGATAAGACATGCTCTAGATGTTAACATGTGTACAGGCGACAGAGGAACCCATAAGAATAAATCATTGTCTCTCCAGAAGGTATATCAATACAGGTCTTCCTAATGCTCATTTCATGATGATTGTAAGATAACACTTGAGAGAATGTTTTTAATGTTAATGTTGCATGGGAGCCTCCAAATTTAATCTGATTATAATCAAATCGCCAAAATTGACAGTACACGTTTTACATACATGTAGCAAACAAAATTAACGAAGGTCATCGTTGTAAGGAAATATAAGTAATAAGATCTAAACTATAAACATGCTACACATATTTTAGAAATAATTTTTTTTATCACAATGCATACTTCCAATGCTATTCTCAATAATTATTATTTGATCTTGTCAATTGTTTGTTTAACAAAAAAATGTAACTCAAGATCGAAGTTCTTGACAATTT
Source organism: Orchesella villosa (assembly GCA_036850725.1). Lineage (NCBI taxonomy): Eukaryota > Metazoa > Arthropoda > Collembola > Entomobryomorpha > Orchesellidae > Orchesella > Orchesella villosa. Next base: position 16,066 of record JAANSM010000467.1, on the reverse strand, counting down.
TGTATGGGTTTGCATTCTATGCTTATATACTCCGTTGTTCTTCTAATGCATTAAAGCTTATATAGCAGTATGCACATGGGGCGAATTGATACAGTACTGTATAGCTACAAGGGAACGAAATGAGTTCGCTATATAGATCCATGGTTGATCCGTTCTTTCATTGCCTGTAACGAACTATTTTCAGGTAGATCCTAATCCAAACACGATAACATATAACGTATACAATGATGAGGTGTTGTATATTTCTTTGAGCACACATCTTATCTACTCCCCGGGTTCAATACAAGATTCGATATCATAAAGTTGATTTTATACACGGAATGGTATATGACTAACAATAAAAATTATAAAACTTTTTCTTGCACAATTGCATGTATTGAACACACAGTTTGGATTTTCCCGAATGTCTGCGACAGCTTGATCGTTAGTTATAGAGCAATACCAGACATGCACAAAACTGCAGAGAACTCAGCGTGAGAGACTTTTTCTTTTTATCAGCATCCCATTTTTTTATACTTTCAGAGTCACAATTTTTGCAGAGATAGAACCTGTTTCCGACCACTACCAAAAATCCATTTCGGAAGATTTTTCTAGTAATTTTACGTAACATTATTTTTGAGAGATGCATGAGAAACAGTCAATGCATCTCTCTGAGGTAGCCACAGTAGGATAGAAATGGATCGAGTGAAAAAATGCATTTTGTCCGGCTGAGCTTCCCAGGAGCCGGTTTTGATCCCGTTTCGATATTTTATTTTTGATTGCTGTCTACGTCCCAAAGTACAACCTATCTTTATTGTTTTTCATTCTTTAAATTGTAATTTTTCAAACAACTATATGAACAGAGGGATTCTCTCTTTAATATCAATCTAAATGTTTAAGGGAGCGTCCTTCATAACCAAAACCAAACCCATACTAAAGAGCATGATCACATTGATACCCATGTATATGTGCGTTGGTTAACTTTCATATTATAATAATCCCAGAAAAATCACTACTAAAAAGCTTACCTGCATTTTCTTGCATTCATGCATGCAGAGATATATACATATATGATCAGCCTGGAGGAACCAACAAAGGTTGTGCATCTATCAATAATGCTACTATAAAGCCGATAAATGATCATACTTCATTATATGGTGTTTCAACAATGCTGTATATTCATAATAATAACATATTATCATAGCCAGCTTGGCTAGAGAGCAAATCACAGTTTATACTGCTTTTGCTTACTTTCGCAGAATAGCATCATTGTATCGCGTCAACATTGTTTAATTCAACAAGATTCGGAAAAGTAAATGATGTGCTAGTAATGTCCAACACGTTATACGTTATGGGTCAACAAACTTGCCACACTCAAAATACTGAGATACGTAGAACGTAGGTATTACCCAAAAAAATTTACTTCACTATTACTTTACAGATCTTTGTAGAACTTGTTTACTTACTGCCATTTAGTTTGTTTTGTACATCACCAAATTTCTAACTGCACACTTTTCTGGGGTGACTCTTCCTCCGTTTCTTGTCAGTTAAAGCAAAGTCTTCGCACCTTATATAAGTTATCGAAAAACCGTCGTCAATAATATGTAAATTAACAATTGATACCTGTGTGTGGCATCGCGTGAACCTTCAACAGAGCATAATTTGCTGGATTTTATGTATATGTATATTGATAATACAAGTTTTTTGGAGTTGATTGTGAAAATGACAAAATCAGTCGTTGAACAGACAAGTCGTTTGTGATACCAGTGACAACATTGAAATAATTGGAGTTATTGAAACGTGTGCATGTCCATTCATATCTTGGAATTGGAATGCTTTAGAGATTCAGTGTTCACATTTGCAATTTATATGAACATTACATAATTATTATATAGCTTGGCTGTTGACTCGTTGGGGATAAAAAAAATTAATGGGTAAAGTTACTTTTGTATATTATGTAAAGCGTTGGTTAGTTTGTCAGAATTCAAAGCAATAAGCAGTAGAGTATCCAGGCTGTTTCGTAAACAAGCTGTAACTACAGTGCTTCAAAACCTTGTTATTTCCACCATGTGTTTTTCAAGAATGCAGAAAACTAGATAAGGTTAAAAGATGGTGTAAGCATGTGTAAATGTCTTCTGGTTTTCTTAAAGAGTGAAAAATTAAATTAATAGTGTGATGTTGAAATTTCTTAGATTTCTCAGCCTTTTCGGTGATTTGAATTGTACTAGGGGGCATTATATAATTTATTGCAAGTGTGTCAACGCCGTAATCCAATAGTTTTCGTGCGCGTACTAAAGTAAAAAGTGTCATAAAATGTGTACGAACTCAAAATCAATGTTGCTGTATAATAGCGTAAAATCAGGGTATGCATGCACGCCAACTATAAAGCGTAATGTAAAACAAACTTTTTTTGCAACAACATATAGACCATTCATCAAGATAAACCCGATATACGATACGCACATGTAAAGTTAAGGATCCAATATTTCAAGAAATATGAGGTGAAAAAAAAGTGAAAGAAAGAAGCATGGAGCCGAAATTTTAGCACATTTGGAGTAAGGTGCTTTTAAGTTCAAATTGGAATGTTAAACATCTAAACGTATAGTTGCGGTAGTGTATGGAAAACATGTTATATTGCATTGCATAAAACAAACAGATTATCATTGTGTTTTTCATGATGTAAAGTTGTGTAAGCTCAAACAGCTGAAAATGCGGGTAGTAAGAAAAGTCAAAAGTGTTTCATACTAATGCAAACATTGAGTGGGTAAGCGGATGATGAAGAAACTGGCTCTCATAAATTTGCAGCGCTTTAAACCAACATGAATTTTATCAGCATATACGATCAAGTTTTGTGAGATCAATAATAACACAACCAGCATGCCCAATTCTTTATATAATCCTAAGCGGTCGTCTTGTGTATTTTTGCGCATCGGTTGAATACTTTTCCTTTTCTTAGCTTTAATCTTATTCGTGTTTGGGCTAAGCTTGGAACGCTGACGCTCGGAGAACACGAACTAAAGTAATGAGTTTCTCGTGTAGAACAAAATAGTACAAAACTAGAAAAACTCTCGTCATTGTTTTAAAAATTTCCGTCTTTTGTAATTCGCAAAGGCTTTGACTTGCTCACTAAATGAGTGTATTGCGTACCTTCTTATAATAAACAGGTGTTTATTCCTGAAATTTCTGCACAGAATCCGCATATATACTTTTATATACATATACATTCATTCATTATACAATAGCAAAACAACTTACGCTACGTAGTACGTAAGTGATTATGTGATATATGTAAGCAACGTGATTTTGATTACGCTAATACCCTGTGAAAGGTATGTGTACGAGGTATGTAATAAAAAATGTAACCAGCAATCAAACGTTATTTACAACGACTCTTCCAGAAGAAATGTTGAAATAAGTAGTTGTGTGTTGCAATTACCGATGATATGATGCGATATATTATGGATTGTCTTGAAGGAGCGGGTAGTAAAATTGAAAATTCTCATTCTAACAAGCTTGTTATTATCAGGATTGTACGTTTTTGAAAAATTACTACTGCACGAGTATCGTCTTAACTAAGTAATATAGCGAATAGCGACTGTGAGTCTGAATCTTAGTCCAGCTGCTCACAAAGATGTTTTTTCGGTGCCAACTTTTCTATCCGTTGCATACCTCATCCTAATTTAAAAATACGAAGGAATGAAATATGAATTTTCTGTCCCTTCAATATAATTGCTCTATAATGGTCAATATTCATCGTTAAATTTGACATTTAGAGTTATTGGAATGATACCTATATAAGGTTTATATGTTATAAATCAATCAGCGTTATCGAATAAAATACTGCGATCTCTTCTCCATATACTATGTGTAAATCCCATTAAACTTGCATGCCACGTACACAAATCGAGCAACCTGTTCTAGGTGGCACATTGAAGGTGTGTCAGAATTGTTGGTTTTACACTTTCAGCGAAATTGAATACACTAAAACAATAGCTTTTCAATCAGATGATAAGGTGTGTTCTCCGATATCTTGTGTTGATCGTATTTTGTTCTTCGTAATCATCTCCAGTTTTTTTTTCACAAAAGAATGTTGAAAAGGTAAGCTCAATACCTAACTCTAATGCCTCATGTGACATGCATTAATAAGCCGCACTCCCTCTCCCGTTTAGTAGACAGCGTGAGGAAAAACGGTAGCAGCTGTGTTAGAATTGAGGAAAGTTAAAAGTATTTTGTGTCACATGTCATCATATATGACGCACAGTGTCTACTTAAGCATTCCAATATATTTTAATTAAAAGCATTTAGTATAACGCTACGATAGTATACTCAACGCTCACAAGAGTAACCAAAATTTTACAACTTGTGAGGAGAGAATGGTGAATTATTATCGTTTGGTTTCCTTATTTTAACGTTCTTTTCTAGTGTAGGACCGTAAAAGTGCACATGCTAACTATAACAATGAAAAAGGGGATAAAGAATAGTGAAGATGTAAGGAAAAGTTTTTATATAATAGTCTTTTCTAATCCTTTTTCTCCGCCTTCACTAAAAGATTTTAACAAAGGGTCCTTGTAGGCAATGTTTCATAGCCTCCCATTAAAGAAGTAACGAGAAAAGTTTATCTCGAGAAAATGTTTTTGTCGAATGAACGCTTCTTTTATGCCCCTTTTCCTACCCTCTTTTCCTATTCGCTTTTGAAGGAAGTCATAAAAGTTTCTGAATTTAACTTCCACGATGAAAGAAATGTATCTTACTTTTCCACGGTATTAAAATTGTTAAGCTGAAACTTCTCTTCTCCATTTTCTATTCTCTACTTCTTTTACTGTTATATCCCCTAACTTATTCGCATCCCCTTTTCGTCTTTTCCCCTTTTTCCATTTGTGTTTGGAAGTAAAGTGTAATCGTATAGTATGAAAGAAATGCTGTTAAGATTCATAAGGGTGCACTCAGGCTACATCAACAAAAGTTTCTCATTTATTTCTTTGCCAACAGGACTCCTTTCCTTCATTTATAATAGAAAAGTAGAAATAATGTAATCTACTCGTACCCATATTCCTGAGAGTACAAAGGAATTTCATCATCTGGAACAAAATATGTAATGTAAACCTTTTCCTCTCGCTCTTTCTCTCTCTCTCTCTTTTGCTCTCTAAATAATGATAAGATTTTCCTTTATGCCTAAAATCTCACTCTGCTATTTCAGTTCTCTTTTGAAATATTAGCAGAGGGCAAAAGAAAGGCAAAAGACTAAAATTTAACTGGAAGCAGACATATTCTGCATCCCTGTTGCTACTTTTATAGCTATCTGAGCTGGGAATCCGATATTTCAGTATATATTACAAAAATAAATTACGACAATTTCTCTCTGTCCAGAAATTTAATTGCGCCTGGAAGCCAGTCTAGGCTTGACAAGGATCAGAATAAAACATGACTTTATTACTTCTTTCCTCCAAGCGCCAAAGATGTATTATTTTTATGAACAGAAATGAGCACTCTTTCCTATAGTATATCATATCATCAGTAAGTTCAGACTGTGTATTGCATATATTGCATTTATAACAAGATGTACCATGACTCATGACGAGTCATGATCATAAAAACCAATAAAAACTTGTATCAAATGAATGTCGAACGATGCGATATATACTCCCGTTCACGTACTTGTTTGTGCATATTGCCTTCAAAAATTATTTTATTATATAGCCATGCATTTTTAGACAAAGTAAGCAATAGAACTTTGGTACTTGGCATACTGTCACAATAACAAACATTATGATAATCAAGTTTTAAGAAAAGACATACAACTTTGGCATTTGACATAAATACTATTTTTATAATTTGTTCTTATCAGAGCGCATAATTTTATGCAACAACATTTCATTGATAATGCGTATGTATAGGAGGATAATAGACAGATGGAAAGTACAACTCCCATTCCCATTTTAAGTTTGAGTGGGATGCTTTAATTTTATGAAATCCGCTTGCATTAAAAAACAGTAAGCCGTAATATTCAAAATGGCTGTCTTGTGTACACGTGTAGTATATATGAATATTACACCAGAGTGCCAATCTAGATGAAGAGGGGAAACTCGTGGAGTTGGGGAAACAGTGAAAATCTTGGTGGAGTTTGAGTTGAGTATAAAAAGGGGAAAGAGAGTGATGTCGTAGCATCACGTTAAAAAATGAAAAGAATGATGGTTGGTAGTTCTAAGCCGAGAAAGCAGAGATGGGGGAGCAAAGAAAGGTTTTATTTTTGTTGAATATATAGAAAACTATAATGGCTGAGTTGGGAATTATTGATCTTTCACCATAGCTTAAGTAACATTAAGTCTACGCTCTTTGCATGCAAGTAATATAAATGTATGTATATAATATGCTATACTTTTCGACTACAAAATGCTGCAGCTTTAATATCCTCCGGGTTTTTTCCAGGGAGGGAGAATAAGGATAAAGAGAGTGGAAAGTGAAAAAGGAAATGGAGTCTGAATAAGAGTTTGAGCCAGAGCTCTCTTTTTGGCTTGACTTCCCTCTGCGGTTCCTGTTTTCTACTTGTGACGCGATACAACGGTTTTAGTTTTCACTACGCATAATATTGCGATTACATACTTGTTCGATATAAAGATTCAATGACTTTTCTCTGGATCCTGTATAAATAATTCGAGTTGGCTCCCTGCCTGCTGCTATTCATCCATCCTGACGCAGCCTGGCGGTCTTCACTTCTCTCTCTCTATTTTTTTATGCTGGAATGTGCATGCCATGAAATGATGTGAAAAGGAGAGAAAGATTAAAGAAGGAAAGAACTATATACAGTTTTCTCGGAATGAGTTACAGACATATGTCTGAGCATTAATATTAATCAAGCAAAACTATATACTATATATATACTCCCCTGGAAAGTTATAATATAAAAGTATAGTGGTGGTAGGGAGCGAAGCCCACCCGTAGAAAAAGCTCCTTTGGAAAACTCTTTTACAAACCTTAGGAATTGGAATGGATCGAAGTTTTAGATGAGAAAGAAGAGCATGCGGAATGGATGAAAAACACGGAGAAGACGAAGAAGGAGCGAGAAAATGTTTGTGTCTACTTTGCTTCCCCATCAACCAAACTCCCCTACATCTTTGACAGAGTCAAGCTGGCTCCAATGTATAACTTTCCTATAGTGCCTTTTATTTATTCACTCCTCACGTATCACGGCTTCATCTCAAGTACGTACCAGATACCTTTTCATCCAAATATTGCTGCTTTTTATTATTCCATTCAAGTAGCTCCCACACACTATTCTGATGGACTTGGTTATTTAGATGAGGTATTCTCCATGAGATTAGAAGCTGGACTCTTCATCAAAGCCAGCAACAGCAGTAATGGGAACATCATTTTTGCATACTTTATATGGAACTCGAGATACAACATGCACACTGAGATGAAGGAGGAGACACCGTGTTTTTGGAAAAAGTGGGTGTGATGCGGGAGAGCAAGAAGCCTGTCTGCCATCTTTTCTCCTGGCTTCCGATGCGCTTAAAAATGCGCCTAGGTAAAGTTTCTTATTTACTCGGGCTGAGATGTACCTTATTTCCTATTTTTATATTATGCTCAAAGTTTGATAACAAACACTATGTGAAGTACATATAGATTCTTAACTCAGTCATTTCCAAGACGTAACACTTTCACGTTACCCCATTTCTCTTTTCTCGTTAGATCTACCAACCATTTTCGGTTTTTTCTTCGTCTTGAGTCATATTGTCTTACTGTAACTTAAGAAGTGATGAGTCATCCAGTACAAAAAACAATGTTGATGAAGTATTAAATCAAGAAGAGTATGAGTTTATCTACTGGTTACCTAAATACTGATGCTTGTATAAATTTTTAATTATGGTTTCTAAATCGGGGGAAACAGAAATTTTAGCAAATGAAAACTTCTTTTACGATATCAACATCGTTTATGATTTGCATTTATTTACTAGTCTTCTCTGTTATCAGTTCTCACGAGTGAACTGAATTTATTCAAGTTTATAGTATATCATAAAATGCTGTACAATATCGTTTTATGATTTTGGTTGTTTCGTGAGAAATACGTTGGGTCACTTTACTACACTAAACGTATCTTGTTTTGTCCAGCAAATGTAATTGAGTGAGAAATTATAGCAATTTAATCCATGTGAAAACTGCATGGATCACATCAATGAATGCGTAAAATATAGAGCGGTCATGGTCGATCTTGTTTTCATTGTGAAATGGATATTTATACGTGCATAATGAATAAGCTAATAATATTATTACGTACTACACATTCATGCGTGGAAATGGACATGCAACATGTGCATTTACACATCAGCTTATGTCTGTCTACTACACATATGAAACAAACAATAGATATAATATTGTAGCCTCACTGAATTGATGTTTCCGATTTGCATGCTTTCACAAACCAAACCGGGTATGCGTATATTATGTGTGTGTATTTGTGTGCAAACTTGAAATTCACACGAATAGATATAGATACTCATTGCGCTTTGGTATGCTAACACAATTACCAAACAAAAGGTAGAGAGCTGGACCACATTACACTTTTGGTATCTTGTTGCATCTGAAATGAAATCCGATGTTAGGCTTTAAGGGCATAAGCAACACGAATATATATCATAATATTAATAAGTATATCCTTTACTAATACTCCATAATTCACTGAAGTGCTGAGGTTACCCAGTGAATGCCATCAGTGAATGATATGGGAAGGCTGTGACTTGTGTTTTTGTGTGTATGGACCAAGGTTTACGAGCGAAAACTAGTTTTAGATTCCCTTTTCCTCTCTCTCCTTCTTTACTTGCATAGAGGTAAATTGAGCATTGCTTTGGACTGTGTGTTATGTGATGTAATGTAAGCCACCTTATTTTGTGAGTACCACTGTGGGAACAAAACCTGTTCCTTATGAGTATGAGCATTTGCGTAGGGATGATCAACTGGACACTTGTGGACTGTCGTAGGTTATTGTGGATCTTTGATGCGAATGAATGTATTACATGTCCTGCTCTCACATTCATGACAATAAGCACACAAATAGCAATGAAACAAGAGCTGCCTCTCCCTTTTCTTGTAACTTGTTTCCTAAATACTTAATAAAAGAAAATTATATAAATAATGAAATGAGATACTTTTGGTCCAGCATTGGTGCGTGTGAAAATCTTCGGATCTCTGGTGAAAAACCAGTTTTCCCTTTTTTTAAACTCATTGATTGCTTTGATTATTTTTGTGGCTTCGTGGAAAAATTTTTGAGTTCACCCAAAAATCTCTTAATTTTTCCGAATGAAGACCGGTTCCTGAAAGGATCTCCCGACTTGCTTACCTATTTTGCTTGTTGCGCTATGTCCAGCTCATTTGAAGAGAGAAAAGCAAATCACGTCTCAAACTACTTTTTGGTCACACACCCCGGAACTTAACACTAAATGCATTTTTTAATTGTTGGTCTTTTATAATTTTCATGGGAAATGCATATCCCGTTACTTTACTATTGTCCCAAGAATGAAAGATGATTTTTGTTCTTTTCTTATGATTTCAATGAAATGTTTTTTAATACTTTTTCTCAGATATGTGCTCCCTTTTCCTGATAAAAAAAAGTATCAAATGCATAGATCCCGCAAAGACCTTCACTATTTCCTGAATTACGGTGCTTAGCCAATCCAATCACACTTCTGCTTACTTCCTTTCATTTTTCTCCGCCTCTGATGAAATTTAAAGAAATGCTTATTTTTCTCTATATTTCCCGTTAAGATTAAAAATTCTTGTTCATGTGCAGGATTAATTCGGTCAGTATGACTCAGTCGTATTTTTCAGTCAGACCGGAATTCTTTTTCAAGTTGTGCAGATCAAAAAATTTGTAACCACCAAAAGAAATAAGAGTTTTGCTTGGCGTGACCTTACCTAATAAAGAACATGTAATTTCGCAAGAACCAAATTCCAAATATACTACTTATCCTTAAGCTATACTCCGCAAAAATACTTGAGAATTCTAAATACATACTTGGGTATTAACTGTGTACGTGTAAGGTATCCTTACCTTTATTACCTAATACAGACATTAAGATTTAGTGACCTAGCTCAACAACAAAACCTTATCAGTTATTGATATACCGTCAATAAACTGTAATTGACATATAAGTTTTTCGAGTTTTTATAAGATATATACTTGATTTATGACCTATCGTGATTGCTACTGACCGCTAGCAAGTTTCTTGTCTCTACTACTGTAATTACTAAATTAGTTGAATTTTCAGTTCCTTCTATAATATTATATACAGTGTAATAAACAACTAGCTAATAATTTGATTATACTGAGTTTGTAAAGTTGAAGTTATTTAGCTACTATAAGAGTGTTTCTTATTTATATTGATTCGATAAATTTATCTAACATCTAATATAGAATTACATAGTCAACAAGTGTAGTCAGTAGTTTTCCGAGAGTTTTTTCAATTGATGTTTCAACTTGAACACCTTCAAGAAAACCATGTATCTTGTTCACAACGCTTCCCATCATCATCATGCTGCATTAGCTATTCATCAGCAGCCACCTTCATCTATGGATTTAACTCAGGTAAATAAAAGTTTTCCATGTTTACTTACTTCTACTCTACATATATATATATATATTTAGTATATATAAATGGATGTATGAAAATCAGGAATATTCTTAAAATTTAAACTGGTATCAATTTTGTTAATCATAGTCTATTATTGGTATAAATGATGAATTATAATGATATGGAGTTCTAATGAGTGCTATATAAACCAACAATGATACATACATATCTACGAGAAAGATGTTGTTTTTTTAGTTGGATAGTCCTTCCGGTGATTATGCGTAATATCTCCACCTCCAACTGACAACCATGTATATTTACTTATGTATTGGGCTGATGCATGATGAATAAAAATTATCGCTTGGAAGAATCTAGTGCTAATAAACTAAATTACACTATATGATACGTTAGAATGACTCTTCCATGTTCCATGCATTGTGTTTTTGTATTCATCCATACGAACGAGTATAAAATTTGCTTGCTTATGTGTTATCCAAATAGTAAAGCTGCGCCTTGTTTCAGTTTCGATCAACTACAACGTTGACTGTCGACCATTTTACATGAAATCAGTCTAAATTTTTAACGTTTTTTTATGTCTTATCACGTCCACAAACCTTTTTGTATGCAAATGATTGATCCCCTGCTAAGCAAATGTTAGCGATCTCAAAGATTAATCGCCTATTGACAACCCATGCAAGGTGGCAAGAAGATTAATTCAAATGTATTTATGACAAGTAATGTACTCACTCATCCCATCAAGTTTTCGAGTGTCGTAAATTTTGTATCTTTAAATTTGAAAACGTTCACTTTAACAAGGTGGACAGGAAAAAGCGAGCCGTTTTCAGTGAAATGAAAGCAGAAAACATGTAGTTTACATGAGGTCTTGCCGCAAGCACAATTTTAATACGTCAACATTATACAACATAGTAATCATTAGTTCCCTGAATCAAATTCATTCTTGCATGTGTTTGGCGAGGTAAACTGATACGTACAAAAAATTAAATGTATGGCTTCATGCTCTATTGAAAATATTTAGTTTCAAACGAATAGATAGAATATAACCCTATATTCAATAAAGCTGACAACCAATTCCCTTGATTCCCCGTAGGCTGCTGATCATTTTCTTCTTTACCTTAATTTCTAAATTGTATACCTCTCAGACTATACACAGACAGGGAATTTAGGCGCAAAACATGTTTTAACACTTATGTAATGACCACATAAAAATTACTAATCTTCTTCGTTAATTTAAAAAATACAGGCCACTCAAAAAGAAGTGAAAATGAATGTAACAATATTACCATATTTCTAGCTTGAGTCAACTTGAGTGAGAGAACGTGGGGTGTAACATTTTGCTTAAACTTAAATCTTCATTATAATTGCCTGAAATTTGTTTCTCGTCCATTTATCAAGGCGCGAGGATTGGAGAACAAATACTTTATTACTAAGGTTGATGAATAATGTGAGGGAAATGTGACATCGCTTGCTGTAATACAAGAATATAAATTTTCTGAAAATATACTTCCAGTCATCAACTTGTATATAGCCACAGCCACCACCATCATTATTTTAATTACTTAGAACTAGATTTATGACAATTGGAGACGAAATATCAACTAATTTTTAACTAGCCATTCGTTCAAGCGTCAACCCATTGTCAAAAGTTTTCTTGTTCCAATATTATCTGTTGGTATTCGACCAGATATATGGGTGGACGTGGACGTAGACAAACGAGAAGGAAACTTTATCATTGCTAATCCATTTTATATTTTCAGTCATGGTTCAAGACGAGCGAAGAGCAACAAGGGTAACTTGAATAGTAATAAATTGATCGTCCGTGGTCTGCATCTGAATCAGTAAATGAAGATAATCTTTTTATTATTCGAATGTACAACTACTGGACCACGTCTTCTTGTTGCTGGCAATAGTTTAAGGCAATTATACAGTGTTTGCATATATTTATATCGTGTTCTCTCATAAACAAGAAAAGGTGAAAATTAAGATGCAAAACTATTTCTGAAGCACTGCTTGCCAACATGTTCTTTTACAAGTAAACTTGTACAAAAGTGCATCTACCATAACAGGCCAATCATAAAAATAAAGAGTAAAAGAAGAAATATATATATAGGATGTAGTCCATCCAGGTGCGTCTTTCAAAAACCTTTTCTTTAGTGTTAGGTTAAATGTTAGAGACATTGGAAAATAGTAAAATATCATTATTTTGTGCAATTTCTTCACTACCCTCACTACCTCATCAAGAATTCAATTGACCACTTTTGAATGATGCATCTGCAAACTTGCATCAAAGCAACATTTTTTTTGCCTCGTTGCTTTTGTTTTGAAGTAGGAAAGATATAACAACAACTACTTCTTCGTAGATTCGTTATGGATTCAGAACTGTATCTCATCTCGTCCGTATCACCAACCATAACTTATTTTCATATCCAATACCAATGAAATGATAAGCTTATAATCTTAACAGTCCGTCCAGTCGTTATACGCGATCAAAAAGTCCATTTTTTAACAAATGTATATATATTGTGTGTAAAAATATGACTTGCAAAAGTAAAATATATAGTGCAACCAAAAAGGAACATGTCGTTTGCCAATTTATTTTTTGAATGTTTTCCCATCTCTCCTTGTGCTAAATGACAGCTTGCAGTTTGCTAAACTGCATCTCCATCTGTCTTTCTTTTCCCACGGTCCGAGAGAGAAGACGTCTTTTTAACTGTTGCACTCTCGCATCCAATATTTATAGAGAGTACACACAACTTTGTAAAAGGATCAGCAAGCACAATGGTATTAGGAAGGTAGTAGCAGCATCGGTTTTATCAGCTACTTATGTATGCCTCAGGCAGATTGCAAATTTTCAACGTGGAAGAATACGCTTTCAATGTTTTTTTACGTCTCTGTTATTATATTATCTTACGAAAACGATACACTATCAACAGCAACAGCCATTAAATTTGCAATCTCAATTTACATTTATGCAACTCAGTCTCAAGGTTAAGGAAACAAGAAAAAATATTGTTGTATACAACAGCCAACAACCAGACGGCTATTACAATGATATTATGCTCAGCATAAGAAAGATGTTGCAAAAAATGAAGCGTAATCACGAGTAAAACCACTTCTTCTCTTAAAAGTGCAGTTGCAGAGACCGAAAGAGACTGTGATTGAAAATCATGTCTACTGACTGAGTTTGTGCTTTTTGTAACTGCAACATAACCTAGGTTGTTGTTGCACAGCTGCATTGTCTTTCCCATTTCTAATTATTGTTTTATTAGCAGCGACCAAGCACTGCTTTTAGGGCTACTGCTTTGGCTAGCAAATCTGATTTGGTATTTTTATTGACTTAAAATTCTTATTTCCTAAATATTTGAATCGGTACACTTTTAGCTGTCCACGATTGTCATCTTTGCTCAAATACACACGGTGTTGCCCAAAAATTACATTCTTATTTCCTTTTATAAATTGCATGGTACGATATTAAAGTTTATATCAAGTGATGATTTGCATAAAACCAATTTACTCAAATGCTTGTATGAATATTCACCAATCATTAAAGCATCTTGTTGATAGTCGCCAATATTGAATCACATAATTTTTTTGCTGTATAAAAAGGGTAAGGGTAAGAATATACTAGTATGTCTAGTATATTCAAGTCCTAAATTGATACGTACGTTTTACTCTCTACTGACGTCACGCCTTTCTAGTGTGTCGATTTAAACGTACCCATTAAACCTAAGAGTTTCGAGGTTGATGTATAAGTACGGCCATCGTTTATTTTGCTTCTTTCTGCAGCCCGAGTTTCATTTGTCTCATAGAAATATGGCAACTTGTCTTTCAAGATTAAATAATATTAGAAACAGTCGTCAAAATTCCTTTAAGGACCTTCTCTACTTTAAAATAAAATACGTTTATAATTTCTTGGCATAAAAACAGAGAGATGTCATAAAAGAACGACTAGATTCTGTCTTCCTTTTATGCCATCTCTCTGATAAAAAGTAGTAAATTTAGACCTGTTTACACTAAAAAGAGTCGGGTTTAACGAATTTTTAGAAATACAGCTATGAATACTAGTAAGGAATGACTGATGCTAGCGTTTTAGCATGTTATACTTTCTGTTAAAAGGTTCAAAATCGTAGAAACTTTTCGGAGCTTTAGCTCAAAGTTAGTCCGTTTCGGGGTAAAATGAGCTCCGTAGAAATTCAAGCATGCATACTAATTGGACACTGGCCATGTTTCGAAGCTTTCCGGCAGATGAAAGTGTGACAGTTGGGCGTTAGGTGTAAAGCTATGCTCACATAAAATCTCTGAGAAAATTGCCATCGGAAAGAGAGAGTACTTAAAGGAGATACGGCATTCCAAACTTCTAAAAGGAAGAAAAGAGGAAAAGAGAATTTCCTTCCTAAACAAATAATCCTTGAAGCTTTCATCCACAGAGCTCTATTTGAATTGCTAATGAATTTGTGGAGAAACAAGATTTCTTCTTTTACTCCAAAATGGCAATTTACATAAGAAAATGAGTCTCACGCTGCCTCGAGTGTAATAAGAATGCCGACTCTTAGGAATAATTAATTAAGGATACAGCCAAAGCAAGCTTTATTTAGAAAAGGAAAAGACTATTTTCAAAGAGGATTCAAAATTCCTGTACTCTCCAGAACTTTAATAACACTTTCTCATACATTTACTCTTATGCCTTCATCTTCATCTATACATGTATTTTCTTATATAACTTGTCATCTTGTGTATTTATCAGAATAGAAGAAGGAAACGCAAATCTATATATGTAGTCCTAAAAGTTTATGTTCTAGTCTTTTTCACTACGAACTACTACGTGAAACGATGAGATCAGATTTACTTTCTTCTCAAAGTTTCCTTATATTTGTAAATGATTTATTAGTTCCAAGAGAGTTCACACATAATCCTTTTCTCCAAGTTTCCACGAGGGAGCACTATAACTTTATTCTCTGATAGTTCTAAAAATGAGCTACTTCTTCCAAGATGCTATCGGATGCGAAGAAATTGTTTTTACGAGGAGCTATGAAGAAGGAAAGAACTAGATTAATCTTTATGTTATGTGCAAAAGGCTATTTCATAACTTCCTAATAATACATTTTACGAGCTTGTGTGTCCTTAGCCGTGATTAGAGTGGCTTGTAATTTTATTCCAAAATATCTGGCCGGTATATTTACATAAAAACGATTTTCAATAAAAAGCTTCTATCAACAATTTTTTTAACTTTAAAATTATATAGAGTTGGAATACCCCAGGAAGATGAAAGGCATATACTTAATTTCCTTTAAAAACTGCCGTCATGCAAAACTGAGATGAGATTACATTTCGTTTCTTGTGGTAATAGTCTGTTTCTAAAAGGCAAATAGATAGTATAGTACCCTCTATGATGTATTGGCTTTTCTTTTTAAAAGTGATTACGTCTAATGAAGTTGCATTCTGAATTATACTCTAATGAAGACCAAGCAAAACAGACTTAATTACATGGTACAGCTGTAGGCATG
>JAANSM010000466.1:0-28149 GCA_036850725.1 Orchesella villosa | reverse complement strand
TTAGCTAGTCATAAGCTCTAAAGTTGGAGGATCATTTTAAGCAAATAAAGCACATAAAATTAATCGTTGTCCTTTGCAATCTACGCTGGACTGCGAGGAGGAGGCTGCTGCTTGTAAGAACATAATAAAAGTACATATATTTGTGTGATGTATGCTCAGCCTCTCGACGAAGTTGGCAAACAAAGTGATAAGGTGAAGAGAACAATGCGTGTAATAAATTGAATCACAATGCGCACTCTGCATCCCATTACAACCCACATGGAAGAAGCTTGGTTAGGGAAGAACGAAAACGAACCCATGATATCAGAGGTTTGAATAAATGTAAAATCAAGAAGCAAGGTTACCTTGTATTATGGCTAATTACATTGAAATCCAGTAATTTGTATGTTGAGAAGATTTTCATGTATATACCTTTTTTGCTGAGTTGAAGGTAGCGGTCCTAGTGCCAAAGTATTATTTTCACTTAGGTGTATGTAATCACCTGCTTCCATTTCTGTTCATTTTCCCCTCGTACTTTATTTAAGTAGTTTCAATCAGCTAGCTTACGCTGATTTCGCACTACCTGTGTAATAAATTATGACTAAATGTTTTGTCGTGTCTACTAAAGTCAACTTACTACAATCAACCATGCCGTCAAGCACGAGTCAGGTTGAAAACAGTATGAATATAAGCTCAGTAAATAATAATATTCAACTCATTTCCTAAACAATTCATCTGCCTAGAAATGAGCATTTGAGATTGTAGGCTTGAGATGACAAGTTCTTTGTTGTGTAGTCAAAGATGAAGGAGATGCGTAGTGTACCTGTAACAAAAAACCTGATTCACTGATTTACCTACATGTGTGTGCTAGAATCAAAAGGTGTAGAGGTTTTTTAAGGACACATGGACCTACCCCAACCTAACAATTATAGAGATTCAAACATCTGGCAACTGGTTTAAAACGATGTAAGACATCCTTGGAATTCCTGTTTCATAATTGATTTAATAGCTGGTTATCGGATGCCTTTGTCTTCAATGATTTTAAGATGCTTAAATGAAATAACCAATTCTCTTGCGAACATTTTTGCTTTCATTTGGCAACATGCAAAACTGATTAGGTGTCTAATATTACAGCTAAAAACTTTAATACGCTCTCAAACAGTCTTGTGATTATTCGCTGTCGAAGGTGTAGGTCACCACAAACTAGCCTTTGTTTTTTGTTAATAATACATCCCCAATGAGATACGATGAGATGTTAGCATATAATGAATTGTAGTAAAGACGCCGTAACTAAAAAGGGGTTAAAAAGTTTAGCATATGACTTAACTTCACCGTCTCTGGAAACCTGTCTGTTTTTTTGGTGAACATTTAAAATCCATTTACTTGATGATTCTGCCTAAGAAATAATTTACGATGTATGATTTTATAACAGCAATGTCAAATCTTTGCAAAATTTTTCTATTTATTCCTCCGTCGGACGTTCTGAGGTCTAATTGTACTGTACAACAATAAATAATATTGTGTGTAATAATATTCTCTTTTATTAAAGAGAATTACGTACGATATATAAACATTATCAAATCTAAAGAGGCCATCATTCAACAATCCTTTTTGCAGAAGTTCACTGAAATATTGTCGATAAAAAGTTATATTGATTCCAAAAAAGCTAACAGTGAGAATTCTTTACGGTTAGTGGTTAGTAATGCTGTATTATTTATATGGCTAGCAAGGGTGAATAAATCTTAAAAGAAATCTAAACCAGTCATTGTGCCATGTCACATGTATCTGCTTGTGGTTCTTTCATTATTTCTATTGAAAAAGTTGAACAAAGAAACGCAATTCCATCGTGATATTTATTAAAACTATCGTCTATCAATTCTAAATTTCATGTTGCTTGTGAGTAGACATCATTCACAGGTTATACATCTATATTTTTTCTATTATTCTAGTATAGAGGCATATATATAGTAAATACACTGTATACACGTATATAAGCTGTATATGAGCTCTGAGCTCATAGCTACACCTCCATCACATTATGTTGATCCGATTGCTATTGTCATATTCGAACTATAATCGATTTGTTATAATTGGATATTATGCATTATGGAGTGTAACTCAATATAGTGCAAAAAAAAGTTTTTCGCTTCAAACGTCTGCTGAAGTTGATGGATTTTTAAAAAATGCGAACAAATTCAGCGCATTTCCTTTATAGACAACTTTCTACATCGGCAACTCACTCTCACCAGGGCGCTATTTGTTAAAAACCAGTAAAATTGCCAGAACGAATCAACTGTCAAAAGGTAAATTAGATCGCAATCATTCGTGTTGTTGCTGTTTGTTATATGTGACGTAAATGCAACTCATTTTAATGGCCGACAGCTTACGCACTTTTTATGCTGCAGGATTCCCTTTTGCAATACGTATCACGTAAAATCAATTGATAGTCCAAAAAAAATAAGCTAAAAAGAAGTTTAAAACTTAGTTAGCAATGCTACTTAAGATTTCTAATTGAGTTGATATGCATGCAAATTTGAACTTACAAGTCTTATCTTGATAGCTAATAATGTGACTTGTTTTGCTTTTTTCATTAACAGAGCCTCTTGAATTTGAAATGAAATGAGGAATATGGTACTGTCAGAAACAGTAGACCACGTGGCAACGTTCATGAAACAAAGAAAGCCTGCTCTACCATAATATTATCCACCATCCACAATCCGTGGAGTGGATGTAATGCAAGCATATTCTTCTTGCTATATATAACTTGTTGATACTTGATACTGATACACAGTCACATCTCAACAAGAACGGTGCAATTGATTATTCGTAGTTTAATGTAAAAATAGGCAACACACAGTTGAAGATTAATGCAAATCCACTTCAAATCATAGATGGCCAGACAACTGACACAAAGCAGGCCGAAATCAGATTCTTAAGGTAATTAATGTGTGAAGTCAACGTATTTTGAATTTAAATTAAATTTAAAAAAATGATTTGAGACTAGTATTATAATGAATACTTAGTTTTTAAGGTATTTAATAAAAATAATAATTCAACCAGGGAGAGCATGTATTAGTTCAACGTTGAAGTAGCGTAGGGTGCGTCGATGTTAAATGTTAGCCTACTATTTAAATAATATTCTTTATATACTCTAACAGAATCCTACATTACTTTAATGTGTCTTGCAGATAAAAATCGTAAAGTCAGTCCCTGGTGGTTTGAGCAGCTATGCTTCACAAATTATATTGTTTCTGCACTTCAACGGTGCATCATATCTATACTTAAATTGTCACTCTGTTTGTCAAAATCGTTACACTTATCTAGTAACAGATTCGTACCTAATAATTGAATGTTATTGTTATTGGATTGGACTGCAGTAGTAATTTTGGTACAATTGGAGTTTCTAAAATTGATAAAAATTTTACAGGTGTATTATGATTTACCTTTCTGTCACAGGAAATGTTTCAGAATAGCAACGAACCTGCTTCTTGTTGAAGTGAATGATTTATATGTTTATTTAACTGTTTCATATGTCTCAGCTGTCAGAGCAACAAGAAATATAGAAATGAACGTGAACTTGGTTGATAATCAAGTTCAGGGGTGCTAGGGCTAAACTGCTATATCTGATCATTGATTACATTGCCTCTCGTTTTTATTAATGAGCACAGATACAAACTATCTATGTAGTATGTAGCCTTTTTTACTTGAAGATGCAGAATATTATGTGGAAGCTTACATAAGTATAGCATAAACTCAATATGTATTCAGTGCCTCCGTCAGCTCAGCATTTCTACGTTAGGGTAGATGGAGATAAGGCATGCAGACTTTAAGCAAAATCTTTGTGGTACTTCCGTTTCGTCATTTCGTTTAAGCCAAATTTACTGGTTTTTCACATTCATCATAGATGAAAACTTACTCACCCTTCAAGTATGCATTAACTTCATTCTTATTACGTGACATCATCCTGATCGAAGGAGGCATAGTATTATTATTCATCATCAGTAATTTCTAATTCACGAATAAGGCATTGTATTTAAAGTGCACGTCCTTTGAAGAAAAAAATATGTTTATTATTTTTTTTATTTGAGTTGCGTGATCGAGTACTGGTTTATTGAACGCAAGTCTGAATGTAATATGTTACCAGAAACTAGCTAAACATTCTTATATTTCTGATCTATTTACTGATTTACTTTCAGAAATCATTCAAAGCCTGAAGCTGAAATTGACAGATCGATCGATTAAAATTGAACTACATCATCGATAACCGTAAACTATTCTAACCCCTGCACAAAAGTACATTTTTCATGCAGGATCCACTTACTTAGGTTGATACAAATAAAACCAATTTTTTATATATTTATTTGCCTAAAATTGGAAAATGAACCCCGATTCCGCTCCGCAACGAAGAGTACATGAACTCATACCTACTCAACCCCTTAATCCCTCGATAGGATCTAACCGTGGGGCAACTTGATATGTATTACTTTTGAAACTGGAATGGAAATTTCCAAATCTGAACATTCTATCTGATACAAGCGAATTAAAACATGCAATTAATGTTTCATTATGGGAATGGGAAAAATTCAATCGTTTGAATTATTGCAAAATCAGTCAAAAAATCATTTTCCCTATGAAATAAATTCGAGAATCTTGTCTAAAATCTTTTGCAGAATCCCATGTATCCGTTTGGTTTGATTTCATATTTTCTGCGGAGAATAAACAGCAGTTGAATATTACACTGAGTTTTCCTTGTTGCTTTCGTGTAGAAAATTGGGAAGATATGTATTGTTTAATTACAATTTGCACAATACATCCCCATCGTAAAGTATGCGTTGGGGAAAGATGCTTACAATGTATGGTGCAATTGTGAATTGCATGAAGTCTTTATAGAAGGGCATTCACGGCATAAAAATTCGCATGCTTACTACTTGGTTGATGCTACTTACATGATCAGTCTACGATACCCATGCTGACATCAGCAAACTTTAATATAGGTATTNTGATCAGTCTACGATACCCATGCTGACATCAGCAAACTTTAATATAGGTATTAAGTATCATATAAGTACAGTGTAACATGCTCTTCATTCCCATATTTCCATCCTACGAGTCTGTCTTCATTACTTATGCATTAAAAATACCATTCCAGCCAGACAGTCAGTCATCCGAATATTATTACTTTGGTAGACTCAGAACATGAATCGAACCTTCAATAAATTAATGTATACAAAACAGATATACTATTATTTTTAGCAGTATCAATATCATTATCAAAACATTTCACACAACCTGCATACTTACAAAAAATAGTAGTTTAATGTGCTCCAATATATTTAGCTCAGCACTATAAATATAGATTAAGTACTACATACATTTTGAAACCCTTAATTAAACACTACTTCTAGCCGCTTAATACTACCACTTAAGTAGTTAATTTTTAGTAGTCTATATTATTGCAATAAAGTAGTTTAGTCGTCTGCTGACTCGGATTGTAATAAAGAGTGCTCTTGTATATTAAACACAGATATAAAATAATCTTTATTCCGTTTACAGTATTTGCTTTGGAGTCTGAAATCTTTATAGCTTGACTTCAAAAGGCTATACAGAGCATTACCATGCAAAGATTTCAGTATGTCTAGTCAAATAGGTTCATGAAACATGAAACACATGATATACAAATAGTGAAGCAAGCTTATGAAACATAGATTTGATTTGACCATGGAATTACAATAGTCTGATTTTGCGAATAAAAGTAAGAATACATGCTGTAAGTAGAAAATGGAACAAAAAACCTGGAAAAAGAATATTATCAAGCACGATAAAACGTGCTTATAAAGCGAATATGGGCAAACTAATCGTTAGTATGAGTTTCGTGTAAAATATTGGCAGCAGCCAGCCAGTATCTTCTGCTGATGAATATTTAGATATGTTTTTTGCTCATATAACCTTCAATTCGGTGTTAGTGAAGAGTGATATGATGCTACAAACAGGCATGCATACGAGTCGTGCATGCAAAATGTCGGTCAGGAAGAAGCAACAAGATTTGCAATCTTTCTCATCAATAGTGCATCTATATGTACGTTTTCCAGGTTTTACTGCAGCGCAGATGCAACCAAGCAGAAAACATTGAGCTTTTGTTTATGAACCGAGTCATAGTTTTATGTAATATATACTTCATAGTTTTCAATTTACTGTGAAATGTGACATCCACATACCAGTTTCCTTTTTCATATACAATTGAAAAATGTTAAAAAATTATGCTTCCTTTGATGATGTTGAATAACCAACCCGCTTCAGCTAAGCCTTTGTGCCTCTCTATTTAAAGTCGTAAGTAGGCAACGCGTTTTAAGCATTTGTTCGAGTGATGAGTAGAATATGAAAACATACCCCATACGCCTATCTGTCTGGGTTGCGTTTAAGCCATGGAATAATTTCAGACGTGATTGCGTAACCTACATTCGTAGATTTACGTCGCGTTCGTCGTATAGCTTGAATATGACGAAGATTCACAAATTCGTACGCACCTACAGTTGAGAAAGTTATATTGTGACGACTTTTAGTCTTTATTCTTCTTGACTTTCAAAATGTCATTGCTCCGATCTAAATTTTACTTGAAAGGTAACATTTAAATTTCCAGTCCAAACTATCAACAAGCTTGACAATATGAAAAGAAGTTGGTACATTGACCTGCGGCAAATATGCTGAACTATATGATAAGATCTGTCATGACTTGGTTCACCTTCTTATCTCATCAACAATGGTACTGTTGCGAAAACTCGGTTTGCCGAACTAGCGTCACGGAAAATTTGACTTAGAGATTTCGTTTTTGCACGTGCGAAAGGGTGTATTTCAAAACAGTCTTTATTATAATTGGTCAACCATCAAGATTCATTCAAAAACGATAAGATTCCCTTTTCATTGGTTGATTTACATTTAAGGAGAATAAGTATAATGTATGACGTTACAATTATTTACGACCAACGCAAATAAAAATTGATAAACAAGTTATTGCACATATCAATTTATTTTTAGCACATTTCATGAAACGGATGGAAATAAGTTGGGCAATGCTAGCTGATCATAATGGTAATTTTATATTTAGTAAATATACAAAATGTGTATTATGATCACATGATAAATGCTGTGCATCATCAAACAATTTTGTTATGAAAAAGCCTTAGTAATACCGCTGCTCGTCAAAAATCGTAGTCGAAGCAGATTTATTTAGCATGCAGTTAGTTGTCAAAATGCAGATGTGTTTGATGAGAAACAATGGTGAATGGTCTTTTTTTTACTGAGGAAACAAAAGTATTCTATTTCATCGTTGCTCCTACCATAACAAAATCAATGATACATAAATAGTTCACGACGCACAACGCATTTTTATTACCTAGTTAAAGTTGGTAGCTCAACTGTTATGATTTACTTCCCCCTATTTTCTTGAGTTAATCGTGCGTAACTAACCAATAAACTTTGTGGAAAAACAAATTTAAAAAACCCGAACCAGGCTACATTCTTGGATGCTTTTTATTGTTAGAAAATAGGAACACAGAAAGTCAATTTTCTACGTTAATTTAGAGGGGAATGTTATGCGACAAGTAACACCTGGTTTTGACAGGTATTTTGCTCGTTGCAAGTTGCGACGTGGATCTCATGATGTGATCATAAATGCTAGAGATGTTTGTACTTATGTTTTGTACGTAGCAATCTATGCTAATGAGTTGAGCTGAAAGTAGGGAACGTCTTTTGTTATCAGACTGACAAACACCACACGTTCAGGAAGAATGAAAGTAAATACAGGAAGTGTTATTGGTGAGTAAAGCACAAATATATACTCCAGGAAAACACCAAAGCAAATGTTGGTCACGGAAATAAAACTTAAGAATGGTATTAGAGTTCGAAGTAAATATACACATGGCAAAATGTTGCTGCATGAATGCATGAATTTCGTATTTGAGAGAAACGACATAATCGTAGATAATATTTGAATGATACAATTTTCTATTTTTGCACCCGTTGGATTAATTATGTGATGTGATTAGATATTAGATTGCACTATATATGATAGACAAAGGAGGTGATAACGAGATTCTATTTACTATTCCATTTACTTTGTCTTTGTGTGTTTTACTCAGCAAATCGTATTTTGCTGTATCATTACAAGCTTCAAATGCCAAGGTTTTTTATGGTAATGGGGTAGGGAATACAATTATCTTACCATATCCCATACCGCCGAATCTCTTAAGTTTCAATTGTCAAATTAGCATTCATATAGTTATAAGGATATGCTTTGACGCAGCCCTATTTTCGCAATGGCTGCAGAAGTTTTAGCAAAACGTTTTTCAGTATATTCATTACTAGGAAGTCGTTTCATTTTCCACTATTTTCCAGACTGTAGTTACAGTTAAATTTAAAAAAAATTGCAACATAGATAGAAATTTTTTGTTCCAAATGTTTTGATAAGATTTAAGTAATTGTGGCAGACATCTTACAGCCATTAGACCCAAAATTACATGAACTTAGATAGGTGTTATTTTTAATTTTCAAAATGACAGAACGTCGCAAAGATTAGATAAACACAGTCTTTACAGCTTGAAGATATAATACCATATACTTTTAGTGAAAACAAATAAAATAGCCCGCAGTGGGAGTCAAAAAGCATGAAACATTTACTTAATGAGCAAATGTGTAATGTTTGCACTAATTACTGGTCACTGGTGGGGTTATAAATGTTAATGAATAATAAAACTTAAGCATATTTTTAAGAAGAAGACTAAAAAGAAAATTAATTCTGTTATTCTATAGTTGAAAGTGTCCAGTTAGAACTCTTGTCTCTGGTCACTGGTGGGGTTATAAATGTTAATGAATAATAAAACTTAAGCATATTTTTAAGAAGAAGACTAAAAAGAAAATTAATTCTGTTATTCTATAGTTGAAAGTGTCCAGTAAGAACTCTTGTCGAGGTATATTAGCAAACCTATAAAAGTTCACTATATGCAGAATTTGTTATCTCAAAGAGGAAACTCGTAAATCGCATCTTGTCCTCTTGAGTTCACTTACCTTAAATAGTTAAACAAAGGATTTACGCCTTCACCTTCCAGACGCATGCTACGTGATGATAAAAATGCAAATTGTAAAAGCTTATTGCAAATGTAGGACGGATTTAGATTTTCTCTTTGTATCATCATGTTTCCATTATGCAGTGTTCAAAGTCTTTTTTCGTCGTGACAAACAAGGTTGTACCTCTAACCTTTATTTCTAGGGTAGAAATGTTACAATGTTGTTTTCATCGTAAGTTTTCAGATAAAAAATCTCAGATCAAAAAATTATATAAATATGAAAGCGGAAATGAACTTTAACCTCCTTGTCAAGATTTGGTTACTTAATTCTAATCTAAAGCCCACATCTAAAATTTGCGGCTGTGTTTACTTCCATTTTCATGTATGAACAAGAACCTGCAATCGTGCTTAAATGAGATCATTATATTTTGCGTAGTAAACAAATGTGTATTTTTAAGTTTCAAAAGTTTGCGTCCATATATGCACAACTGTAAACATTTATATATGCATAAGAGTTTACGTGAATGCGCATTTAATTTCTGCTCATTGTGCAAACATTTTTTTAACAAAAAATATCCATCTGCATGTCTTTCTATTTTTATTTGAAATGACACATAATATCCTTTATCAAATTAGCCGACTAAATAATTTTTTGAAATGGTATTTGGCCTGCCTATCATTGAATGTCATATTATCAAGACAAACCAACACCCTCGACAGCAAATATGAAAATATTGATTCAATAGGTGATGAAATGATTGAATATGATTGGTTCAGAAGTTACTATTTAATACTTTCTCTTACTACAGTTTTCGTAGCTCATGGAGGTAAAAAGATGACTTGGATGCAATCGCTCATTAAATCATGCAAGACCATGCCGATGCACATTATTTAATGACTTGCGTCTTTGACACAAACAATAATTTCTCTCGAACGTGTAACACTTTACGCTGTCAAATTAATTATTCCTAATAAACTCAATCCGTTTTAAAACATCTGGTCGCAAGAATGCGATGTGGCAGAACGAATTTGTAAATTCTCTTGTTGAGCATATCCCTAGTATAAACCGTTGGGAGTAACTATTGTGCAATCACAATACCCAAGCTGGGCAAATAAAACAACGAATTTCATTGACTCTCTGGTTGAAGTATGACTCATTATTTTACGCAACATAATATTTTCCTTTTTTCTTCACGGAGTCATCAAACCAAGTATGAATCCTTCTGCAAGTTCAAAGTATTGTTCTTCCATGAATAATGATAGGAAACTACGCTTTTTGCTCTGTTAAGAAAGTAACTTCACAATTCGTTCTCGACTGCCGCTTATTTCTCTATTCCACTATTATCACAGCGTAGCTAACTCGTTTCATAACCCTTTAGTATCATCATCATCATCACTCTCATCTCATTAGTAAAAGCGTGCACATGCATGTGTGTATCGCAAATTCAGCTGAAAAAAAATGGATGCATGTAAGTTTGCATCTAAAAGTTTAAAAGGAGTAGCTTAGTAACTTCTCATGAATGTCATAAAAGGTTGATATTTACTAGTCAGCTTTTTTTTCTTCTGTCAACCATGAAGGTTACATGAACGGACAAAAGTAGCACCAATTATGCATGTACCGATTTCATCCAGCGTGATTTGAGAGTCCTTTCAAAGATTGGGTATATATAAAATATTTATATTCTTTATGAGCATATGGTGATCAACCTCTCATCAATTTTTTTTTGTTGATGCTTTTGACACTGAAGACTCGCATTGCAAATAACGTGCTTGATCCTTGTATTTTTATGCACCCAAAAGTGTGTTTATGGATTTTGCCTGTAGTCAATCTGCCTAGTTCGTTCCTCTCTGAACCTTAATGGTACTAATGGTCAATGGTGTTGCGAATCTGAACTTATGATTGAAATTATTGTGTTCATGATGTTAACTGTTGGTCACCGTGGTATCTCTCAGCAGTCTAGCAATAGCAAAATATAATATACACTCGTAAATATTGTACATACAAGTAAATGTAGCAAAAATATATTTTTTTTGTAATGTTATTATCATATCATGCACCCTTATATCATCTTCAACATCAATCATTCCTCCTGTAAACATAACGTACTGTTAGCTATTTGTTGTGAAATAGCTGTGAGCACGAACTCATCCATTACATACGTACATTTTGCAATAACTCAATGACTTGGTGACTGAAAAACTATAGTCACCGTAATAACAAAGATAACTTCATGGTCAAACATTGAACCACAAAATGGTGATGATGAAGCTTTTCATTATCTGATAAGAGTCAATATGTTTATGTCTAAATCAAAAGGGATTTTTGCTGATTATCATCATCAGACTGGTGATGAGTAATGCTTTATTATTATTATTACACATCCGCTTTCCCAAAATGCGTATGCTTGACTTGTTCCTACTGCCTAATTACATTACACGCCTTTGCTCCCTATTTGAGTTTAAGTATACATTACACATAGAACAGTTATTTGTAAATATTACTATGTATATAATACACTTATATGTACATGTTATAATTGTCGAGCTACCGGCTCGTGTAATGCTACAGTTTTAATGCAATAGAAATATTTTATATTTTGTTTTACAAGTTAGTTAGTGTGAGCATGCTCATTGACAAGCTTTCGTCATACTGGATAAAGGCTAAAGCCCTCGGTGTACAGAAAATAAGGTGAATGGAAAACAAGTTTATTTTAGAGAGCCACTCGTATCCGCATGTTATTTGCTATTATGTACCTTTTTATGCGGTGCCACTCCTCACGATGCTGCTGATTGATTGTTATCATTTTAGAGCGATAAAAATATAAGTATAAAAACAGAACAGTTATGATGGCTGAGGTTTTGAATACTACTGCTATACATGAGGAATATCGTAGTGTGTTTTACGTTTTTTGTTATCTGTCATTCAGAATTCATTCAACTTTGCCACTGGTCACTCTTTAAAGTTGTGGTGTCTGCCTTTATACATAATATATGCTCATGTTTCTTTCAACTTCATAAATAGTTTATATAAAGATGTAATAGAAAAAGCAAACAAATTTGAGAAGATGATTTTACTTGACGCTTGCAGATCGGCAGATGTGTGACACGTTCATGGTTTTTTATTCTAACATTATTTATATCATTATTACTAATTAGCCTAGAATACTAGTACTAAAAGTAAATTTTAATAAACAAATCTACTCGCAAATTTATGTAAACATTTGCAATATCTAAACATGAGCCTGAAACTTGATATTGGCACATGGATTTCAATTTATGCATTAATTTTAACTAAGTAAATAATTATCAAGTTTACATGCATCTGCATCAAATGGTGTACACATTTCACTGGAGTTACTAACTATCATTTAACTAACGCAGCAGCTGCAGATTAAGACAAGTCGAATGTTCATGATTAGGTTTCAGAATTGTTTACATTAGTATAAACAACGAGAGTGACTCAAATTCTTCCCGAATGGCAGAGTTGCAAAATATTAGGATTGATGTCAAGCTACTGGGAAGAAAATGAAATTACTTTTTTATGATGTCACATTATTATGTAGCTGAGTTTGTGTACTAGGCATGACTGATATTGTAATAAATTGCTTTTTACTCATTAGTAGAATGAATCATCTGCATCTTGGTGTACGTGAACATGTAGCACAACGAATCTGACGAAAACATAAGTACAACAGAAATAAATACAGAAAATTTAATTTCTTAAAGTTTTATTAGTTTCTCCGCTCATTGTGTTCAATTAATATACAAAGACGAACCAAGATTTTTGCAACTGTGGTTTTGAAGAAATTGATGTATCCATCGTTGCTTAACGGCATAAATATTTTGAAGTACTTATTGTGTAGAAGTAGAAACCCGTAAAGCCAAAATGTTGTGACACGACAAGCCAAGAACGAAATGACTACTAGGTTTATAACCATATGCAATTTCATGGATATAAAAATAGCACCGCATTTTCATCTGCAATGTCCTTCCGATGCCTTTGTTAATGGCTGACGATGGATTTGTTCTGAAGATTTGACTTCGTGGACATAAATCTTCGGAAAGGCAAGCTCATGAAATTTTCATCGTGCTAACTGGGCATTTTGAAACTGTACATTCGTTTAATTTTTTTGGGGATTTCAAACATCAACAGAAAATGTCAGTCAGCACATGTGGATTTTTTATGTCTCTTGATTCGTCATTTCACTCATCCTGATTTGGTATTGTAAATGAAGTACATCGTAAAAAAAAGTACAGTAAATCTTTTATGCAGTTACGCTGAAGAGAGTTTTAAGTGTCTCTTTTAAAGCGCAACTCACCAAGTATTTGCAGCAGAACACAATGGGATTTAAATCTGAAATGAAAAACAGAACAACATCACCACATTACAACCCATTCTAGTTAGTAGAGACGCCCTTACACCTTATGATGCATTAAAAATGGCCTACTGTGAGTTGTTCCTGCACTTTTAAAATCAAGTACAAAGCTCAGTAGTATTCATTTCCAACTTCTAACCATAAATTTAGTTGAGCGAGCACTTTATAATGCTTAAATGCAACTCAGCTACAAAACGGAAATAGAATAATGGCTTGATGAAACTGCAGTTTTGTAGGGGAAAATAATTTGACCGTAAGAAGTAAGAAAGTAGTCCAGCAGTATCATCATCATTGATGGCAATTATGGTGTTGTAGATGATCGTATAATCGTTGGCAGAATCAGCGTGGAGAGTGTTGAGACAACACAATTGTCTATTCACTATGTTTAACTTGACACGGCCCATAATTTCGGAAGGCAGCTTTTGTCCCTGAGGAACATCTCTTTTCCATGTCATCTACGTAGTTCCTTGCTTTAACTATTGTGTATTTTATCTACAAGGAAACGATAACATCTTCAAGAAGGCTGGCCTAGGCACACCTTTTGCTAGCTTGCCCAAATGACTGAGTACTTAACACCGGAAAATAACAAACTTAAAAAAAATTTACAAGCATCGTAATTGCATCAAGTATAAGTTATAACGAGGAGCATACGAAAATTTCAATGACGCCTCTTGAACAGATCATCTTTAGCACTGGGTTATGCAAATCATGCCACGCACAATAAGCCTTCTATGCACATATTTTGAATTTGAAAATTTCAACAGTTTATATTGAAATTCACAGTTTTACGAATGGTTCTTGTTGTATCACAGTCTTTACATCAACGCCATCATCTTTTAGCACAATGCAGTGAACTATTGCCCCACCTAAGCGTGACTCAAAATAGTCTCAGCAAAAATAAAATGCTACTTTACAACGGTTTATATATTTGTGGTTTAATAAGAAGTAGAGTTTGTTTTAAAGTAATCCTTCACATTTCCCTTGTCCCACGTCTATCTTTTCTAAATTCAATAATCCCACATTAATGTACAGCCTGATTTTTTTATTCAAGGCACTCAACATGTCCTTTTGAAGTTCACTTTAGGTTCTCACGAGAAAAGAAAGAGTTAAAAAATATGTATCCATAAAATAGTACTTGACTCTCAAAGAAAGACATAGTTGCGAGGCATGAACTTGGCATAAAAGTGCGAAACTACACTTTTTGTGAAGTTTTAGCCTCAACGAAAGCTTTAAAATTTTATGTTCATGTATGCCTTTTCTTCTTCTTAATTCAATGAAACATGCATTTAATATTTATAAAATCATCAACACCACACATGTCATGAAGTCATGATTCAGAGCAACTTCTTTGTATATATTATGCCATCTTAGCTATCAAATTCTGTATGTAATGTTTGCCTAACGTCTTGTCAAAATTAAAAATTGTAGGTTAATGTCGCTAAAAAAATTCCATGCAAGTTTAGTACTAGTTTCTAGTGTACTAAATGTGATAAAGTAAAATTACACTTACTTAAGTAACAAGCACCAATCAAATTTGTCTCAAACCTTCTTAGACTTAAAAATAATAGAAATAGATATACTGTCTAACATACAATGTGGTCCACAGATTTTCGAATGAAGATACGAGTTGCTTACTGGATCAAAATTAGTGGCAAGATAAATAATAAACATACAAATAAATGTAATTAACCAAGCATATATAGAGGTATAAGGGATTACGCCAAAGTAATTTGTTAAAGCTCTAAAATAATCGCGAAATTGTAAAATAATTTCGTAAAAAACTAACCGCTATCGAGATATCTTGCCCTAAGCAGAATTGCAAGGTTTATAATGACAGACTTACGGTGTACGGATAAGCCATAACGCATAACGAGCAACTGAAGTATCTAACAAAATGACATAGGACCTGAAACATTTAACGGATATAGTATTAAAGCTATACAAATGTTTATACAAGAACATTACTGACTTAAATTCAAAACGTTGTTCTTGCAGCTCAAATGGTATATGATGGTTCACTAAAATAGTAGTAGAACTTAATATTCATAANTCAAAACGTTGTTCTTGCAGGCCAAAGGTATATGATGGTTCACTAAAATAGTAGTAGAACTTCATATTCGTAACATGAATTTTTGATGCATTTTCTATTTCAAATCGAAGAAAAAATAGTTTAATTTTGCACACAGTTTATACCTGTTAAAAAAGGGTAATGCGGAATAAAGTCAATGTAACTGTGGCTACAATATGAAATGCAGTGGCTGTACTAAATACTCACAAAAAGGACAACTTTCACTGTCGCCGTTTAACATACCGACGTCGACATACCTTTTGAAATGTATGTAAGTACATCTATATATTTAACATATGAATTTGAATATAAATGTATACAATGAAACATTTTATAGCAGTTTTTCTTAAAAATCCGAAATCGTCATAGTCAAAATTTCTCTTTGCTTTCATATAGTAAATTCTGCCAAAAAAGTTATTGAGATTGCAATTTTCATTTTGTGTCATCATACCCTAAAATTAAATTTTCTAACACAAAAAGTCAATGAAATTTATTTAAAGTGGAAAGGTTAATGTGTTCCATTACAATATGTGCAATTTCAACAATGCCTGCTTTTGGGTCTTGTTCATTTTTATCATAATGAGCAGGAAATAAATTGTAGTGTAATGAGATGTCAATCACTAATTTGAATGTTGCTATTATCATCATTCATATAAGCAGCCTGTTTAAATACTAACCATGTATAACTTATATGATGCGTATATATAACACCATTCATGTTACATTTTTGCTGGTGCATTATACACTGTGCTGTTCCCTACACAGATTGAGTACGAATTGTTTGCATAAGAATTCATTCTAAATTGAAGTGGTCAGGTGCGGTGCAGCTTGCAGCTCAATAGGGAAGGCAAGCATTAAATAAAATTTAAAATCTGTAGAAAAACAGGTTACATTTCTAATTTTGAACCACATTTTTACAATGTTACATCAACGCCTATTTACAGCAATAGCTATAACGTGCTGATACATTGGATTTTATACTTTTTTAAATTTAATATGAAGCAAGTCCCTACGCAGATTTGCATACGTATGTAGGTATACTTGACTAGCGGTGTGTCTATCACATCCTGATTATATTTTATTTTCATATAATGACTGATGGAGAGTATGTCGGACATGCAAATCTCGCTGGCACATTTTTTATTATTGCTGCTGTTTTTCACTCAATCAGTTATCGGGCTCACGCACTAATATCATATCACACCATCGCCGTCGTCATCAGCATCGCACTTTATTAGACAACAAAAGAAGAAATATCAGAAGTTGTAAAAGTAATTGAGTCTGAATTATATATATATATATATGTACTATACTGACAAGTGCAGGCAGACAAAGATGAGCGCGTGTACGGCTCAATGCACGTTATCTCCAATATCGTAGATACTTTTGCAATCGCATTATGTATGCAAGTATATTTTCAATCGTAGTACTCCTAATCTGACATATTGCTGGTGAGCTAGCATTAATAACAATTAATAACAAGCGCTATATGCTGCTCTGCAATCTACTGAAAATATAGGAAATCAGTTAGACATTATTAGAGGAATTAATCCGCATGCTCCACTTTTGTATGACAGACAGACATATGCTGCGTTTAATTTTAGTGCAAATGAAACAAATTATTCTGGTATGCATTGATCAACCATGTTCATATGGTTCAGCAGTGCAACGCAAACTTTTATTGAAACACAAAATTTATAAATCCCTTCAGTGCTACAAGCCCATATCGTTACCTTGAACACTGTACATTTATACTTTCATTATTATTAATTTTGAAGGCGTGAAGAATGTTAAAAGCGGAATAAATAAACCGTAATATATAAATAAATCCACACTTTTAAAAATTTGCCCTCTTTTATATGCTTCTTTAACGTACTTTTCTCAATTTTAATGCTTTTGACTAATCGTAAGTGATGGATGAACCTACCTCCGAGATTTACATGCAGAGGACTGAGACTATTTCGTCCAACATTGAACATCCACTTTGGAGATAGCATCGAAGTAAGAAACATCGGTTGATAATGAAAGTCAACTTGTAGAATCTAGCCTTTGTTCAGATAAAATTACAAGGTTGAACAATTGTCTGTTAAAAAATCGTTTTTAGGAGAAAAAATATCAATTGGATCGGTTTCACTTGTATTTTTTAGCTGTCCATCGGTTGTAGAAACAATGAATATAAGCATCGTGACACGCAATTTCCGTAACAATTTCATATGCAAATCTTGTAAGAAAAAAAATGCATGTATCATTCATCATACCCTAGAACATGTGCTGAACATCGACAAGCATTGAAGTAAAAATGGCATCAGTGTTGCATGAATGAGTTATCATGTGAAAATCTGATAATGTAGTACAAGAAAAGAAGCCTTATGTAAATTTACTTAGACTTTGTTATTTTTGAGTAACATACATGCTAATACAATAGATAGACACCGGCATTAGTAACGAGCTTTTCTCATTATTACACACAAGTTACAACCAATAATGTATACAGTATATTACAATGCAGAGGGTCCGACGATTCAATATTGTACAAAATGTAAAAATCCCACAGCCTTTCATTGGCGTAAAAAAATGGTTTATCTGCAAAACGATAGCGCAATATCTTACTCCGGGTCACGGGAGCACTATCAAAGCTAATCGTAAGTGGAAAATACAATCACAGCCATAAAACGACTTAATATATTATGGCAAGTGCAAACGTAGGAATAATGCACACGCACCTGTAGGTTTAAGCAATTTCATTGTAAAACAGAAGTACCTATGGTAAAAATTAAAATTGAAATGAGCTAACTATATTAGCAATATTATCACTAGCAAATTTCTAAGACATGAAAAAAGATCACGTCGATACGATTGTGGATGTTCAAGTGATGAGATTACGATGTCACGTATTAACGGTCGCGTTACATGATGCACATAATCTCGAGCAAGGAAGCAGCGTCTAGGATGCATAGAACCGTGGCACATTATTACTTCTCACTGCGCTCAAGCTTTCGTTTAATTTACTTGCAAGCAACAAAACCTATATTGTTACTCCTTTAACAGTCTTATTGTGTGGCGTATCATCGTGGCCTATTTTTCTCTCTTGTTTCCTTTTCGACACATGAACAACTGGCAACCAAGTAAATGCAGCAGAATAAGAGAATGCAATTTGCTTAAAATGCAATTCGTTTAATATGAACCAGCATACTTATTTGAATTTCTTCAAGACAATTCATGGAGGATGCAGTTGACATGTCAGCTTAAATTACACAGTATTTGCTTTGCTACAAATTTCTGAAATGAGCCTTCATTGTTCCTTTCAAAAAACAGAACAATAATGAATGCATTGTAGTTTGCAAGGAAATTAAAAAGCGTTTCTGTGACAGATATTACAACAATGCTGTGTATAGTGATTTCGTGTTTTAGATAAAAACAGCCGATGTCAAATGGTTGATGCATTTTTTTTAAAAAGAAAATGCATACATATGTATGCCCTTTTGTAAATTTCACATGGTGACAATGTCAACAATAGATAATACACATTGCTTACCAGTTGAGACAAAAAGCAGAAGCAACTGAATTGGCACATAATCCTTACAAGTACCTTAAACCAAAAAGATGTGCCTTCTTAATTAAAACGAAACGTTTGACATTCATAAATATCTAATTAAGTAAATCGAAAATGTCGTATCGTTTCTTCAAACAATTCTTTCTGTTCCTTAAATGATGGCAAAATTGTATTGTTATCGTGGTGTACCACACATGAACTCAATTTGAGTTTGGTTTTACTGTAGTTGCCAATAATTTGTTTATTTGTAGGTTTAAAAAGTATTTTACATAAAGGAAACGAGATCAATTTCGTCACAGTTATCAGCCTACGCTTTTAAGTCACTTTAAAGGTATGCATTTTAATATTGATAATGCATTTTGCAAACGCATTTAATTTTCAATTAACATGTTCATAAACTCTTGAATCGAAAGTACAAATCCTAAGAATATCCAAAGTTAATTAAATTTTTGAGCTATTAAAATAGCAATTGGATTTTGGTTTTTCGTAATGATGTGTTCATCTACTACATCTTTTAACGCGTCATATGAAATTGCAAGGAAGATTAGTGATTGCACTTTGTGTACGACCTGTTCCTATTAATTTTTTTAGTTAAGATTTACTTAGTTGCGTCATAAGGGAAATTTGCTAGGTCCTTAGCCTCTTCAGCAGTATAAAGCCGAGTTAGGACATAAGGCTATTTGCCGTTCCCTAATCATTTTTATGCCTCTAAGATGTAATGACAGTTTTGATGATTGTAGAAGCGTAAGTGCACATGTATAATTATTAGTCTTATTACGTTTGACGTTTGCCCAAGCAAACGTAACTTATTTCAAAATAACAAAATAGTGTATACAAAAAATAGAAGATGTTTATGATTGAATAGTAGCAAACGTAACCTTAGATCAGAGATTAGCTACATGATAAAGATCATGGAAGTTGTTGACTTGTTTACCTACCTCATTATGTTGTGAATGCCATGTCACTGTCATGCAATAGGTAGCTGTTTACCTCAGACAGATTGGCTAATTCCTTGAACATATTGTGCGAAAACTGTCCACAACTCAGCTTGTTATAATTTTCAGTATCCATTTGGCTAAATAAACAATTTGTAGGATAATTTACATGATATAATTGTGGTAAGTACATAGGAAAACACGTAGAATCATTAAAGTTTCGCGATAAAATGGTAATAATGAATAAGGACTTTTCATTTTGATAAAAACGCAGACATGACGTGGATTGCAGAGGATGATACATGTAAACAATTGGCTCAAGTAGAGCCAGTTAGTTGGATGGTTCGCCTACCAAGATATATACCCAATAAGCTGTAACTCAATTTTCAACAATGGAGTGATGACACTTCCTCCATTTCGCTGTATGATTTTCTTATCTTATTTTAATGTAAACTGCTACTGCTACCTCCATTTGTTTTTATCTGATTTAAAATTAATCAGTTGTTTTGTCATCCCAACATCATAACAAATCCAACCGTTCTGGGACTTGCTACACATCTGAAAGAGATTTGTCCCTTGAATGCTCACTATAATCATAAAATGTACAATGCACATTTCTTGTCGATATTGTAAATACTAGAGAATTGTTGAGAACAAAGATTTTCCGGAATGAATACTTATATAGTAGTTTCAGTATTCAGTCAGCTAAATAATTTTTATGTTGGCCCAAAAATCAATTCAGTTTCAAAACTACTTTTATGTGAAATGCAAGGATTGTACATTTGTATTTGAAGATTTAATTATCCATGTCGCAAACTTTTATGAGCCTGTTTTTCAATTAACTTCAATACGGCACGGTGCTTTACTCGCTCCTGGTGGTAGTCCCTGTGTATTCAGGACATTTCAGGAGTTTAGAGCTAGCTTACGAGTTTAAAATTTCATCAAAATCGACACGGTTCATATCACCAATCCTGATTGATCAAGTCATATATATTCTTTGCATCATGTAGGAAGTAAAAAAATATGCTTATATTTTATTCATATGAACTGAATACATAATAATATAATAATAACCTTTTAAATGACAGCGTATGCACACTTTTTTTTTTGGATATGTTCGTATTGAAACATGATTACATGTAAACTTGACACCTACTAATACTCCTTCACTTTATTTTGAAACCGTGAAATATTGTGTAAAACACGACTATTTACACTCATTGCATTAAACTCCTCTTTATGCCATCAAAAAAATCATATTATCTCTTCACATCATCATGAATTATGGCATTTTTAAGCAGAAGAAGGCCTCTCTCTATCTCATCGATCTCAAAGTATGATTAGCTTGCAATCGTAAATCGTCAAAATATAAAGCCATCAACTATACGCATCATCTATTCATCCATCCAAAAAAATTATTGAAAGAAAACGCATAAAAAATATTAACTTCTAAAATGATCATGCACGTCAAATCACAAGGAGGTGAGAGGAGCACAGATCAGTTAAAGTGTAGGCCTTGAGCATTTAAACGTACAAACGTCAGTATATACTTATTAGTTAATCTGCTAGAAAGTCCTTCGATTCAAATTGATATTCATATTCCTGCAATGAAGATAATGTACGGTATGAGTGTGGAAGTAATAGTTATCATGTGGTTTCATGTGCAATAGTTATCTTCTAAGTAACACGATAATCTATTAACTTGCGCGTACCCATATAAACGCATTCGATTGTAAAGCGCTTTGCCCTTCTAAACCAATCATCAGAATTGAATCCATTGACAGAAACTAACAAATATAGCTTTGAGACTGTCGAAACTTGACTTACTCAACCTAGTTTTAGTTGCTTATGTAAAATACGAGAAATTTTATGAAACCATCGAAGTATTGTCGCTGAATGAAGGCTTTTTATGGATCCAATCAGCATATTAAAGATCATGCTAACTTTTCTGTTTTTAACTGTTTTAAATACTCGACGTTTTTAACGTCTATGGGGCAATCATGGTTCATTCATGGTAGATTGATGCGTACCTTGGTTGATATAATCGAGAGTTACTTTTTACATATTCAAATATGATTTTTGCTAATTTTTATGGAGTTACAGTAGATTGAAGAGAATTAAATAGAAGCGATTTAAGGAAGAAAATGCAACCCCAGAAAATAATAGATAAGCCTATGTTTGTAATGTCTTGGTTGTGACGCTTCATAAACATATCAATGAGACTTAAGTATCTGCATACCAAGTACCCTAACACTGACCATATATAATTAAGTTGATGCACATATGGTACTTGGATTCTTTCAAGTAATATATGCAGCATTGCAATAATTAGTAACGTGTTATTGGTACAAGTTAAGTGAGGAAAGACTCATTTATCTTTATTGCGAAACATGAAATCATTTTGTTAAGATATTAATTAATAATGTATAACATAACATAGAAAAAAACTGTCAAAGTACGTACGTACTTTGACAATGTATGTAAATGTGAGTTTTCACCACTTGTGCTTCAACGTCATTGTTGGAGTTGAAGCAGAGAGCTGCTCTAATCGTAAACAAGACGATTTGTAATGTTAATCTCATTTATATGTAAATCAGTGTTTTGCAGCTGATTTTCACAGATTTCACATCGGCATAAAAAATATAAGCAGAGCTGCTCTAATCGTAAACAAGACGATTTGTAATGTTAATCTCATTTATATGTAAATCAGTGTTTTGCAGCTGATTTTCACAGATTTCACATCGGCATAAAAAATAAATTTGTTGGTTCGTGAGGTATTAAAAATATTCTACAATAGAAAATCTAATATTCGGCTTAACGGATGAACAACGGAGTTTGATGAACCCACACCGAAAATGTGGCCATAGTTAATTTTAGCAGTGTTCATTGCATTAAAAAAACTGTTATTTGTCCAACCTCCCGAATTCTACATCTCATCAAATAAAAAAATAACAACCGGCACAAATGCAACGTTGTCAATATAGGTGTTGATGAGCCTGTGTGATGTCCCCAACATGTAAGTAGTAACACGTGTCTTAAATGTAATTAAGACTCGTTGTATAATTAAATATAACAAAAACAATCAGACATTATCGGTTTAAAAAAAAGTCATATCCCAGCAGCTAATGAGATATTCAGAAACCGTTCGAGCAAATGCCCGTGTCATATGAAATGGGTTTTAAAAATTAGAAATAAAAATGGCATATTGTATGCAATAGCTTAAAATAGCAAATGCCCGTGTCATATGAAATGGGTTTTAAAAATTAGAAATAAAAATGGCATGTTGTATGCAATAGCTTAAAAGTGCGGTATGGGTTTCTCCTTTTCTACTTTCAAAAGTTTGAACCACTAATAAGACATAGAGCTTCATTTTATGGTCACACAGTCATACTGCTGTGTGGCGTAGAAGGACATGATTTTCGAAGGGTAAAATTTTCATGACCTAATCAATTTCAGTGAGCATATAACCATTCCGGCTCCCAATCTGCTTGAGCATACATAGGAAAGCATGTGCCACTCATGCAAAAACTTTTACAACGACGTTTCATATTCTCTTAAGGTTGGTTGGGTTTGCGTTCATGTGCTAGATCAGCGATGCATGTCAATATAACAATGATACCATAAAACAGTGAGAGCTCTAAGGATTCGAATAAATAAAAAAAGTGGTAGCCGGTAAATGATTTTGCATTAAACGTTCTGTTAGTTTCATGTGAACTACTTGTAAAAAATTAAACAACCGTAAGAGGATTCACAATAAATCACTGACTTCGTCATGACATGGTGATTTGATGATAATGAAGATGATGAGAAATATGCATAGTAAAATGAGTTTAGATCATTGGCACAACCGTATTTTTAGTATCTTTGTACTGTGATTGAGATTCAAAATTCATTTATTGAACATAAAATAATTTTACTCGGGAGTTCATTCATCCGTTAGCACTTCTTCATCACTGAAATAGTTATCTTTGACAAATTTACGCTTTTTGACTGCATCCGCAGTAGTATCGCATTGCGAATAATTTCCACTAGCTACACTTTCCCTGTACTCTTGCTGCTCTCTCATCGTTCTCTGTAATAGCAAAGGAGTCAAAATTTAAATAAAATTATTACGACTTCACACATTTCATTAACGATTCTAATTAGGGTATGTGTATGGATGGATAGGTGAGCGATCATTTTAATTTACCTCATGATTTATAGCACCGCTTAATGAATCCAAGTCCGGAGGTTCTTTCATCGGAAGAAGATTCATTTGAGGAAACGTTATTTTCTTCAGCTGGGTCCGCCGGGTTCCTGGTACGGCTTTTTTGGGATTTCGTTGACGATGCCGTGGCAGACCGCTTTTTCTTCTTTTTTGGGGGTGGTTCCCGAGTCCCTAATGAATTTTTTGGGCACTTGTAACTCAGGTGGTCTGATTCGCCACATTCATAGCACCGGCTTTTGTCAGGGTATTTGCGCTTTCTCAAGAACTCGACAGTTCTCCCATTGTCCTTTGCGATGCTGCACGACCACTTGCGACCAAACATCTGTTGATGGGATAAGAAACAGATTACCAATTTTATCTTCAAAGATTCATAATTAACATCATATCGGCTAATGAACCCAAGTTCATCTTCAAACTGGTGACTGGTACTAAACTATAACGTCACGCACCTCTGTCCCGTTATATTCCTGAATGCATTTTATTGCTGAAACTTCCTCCAAAAATTGGATGAATGCATATCCTTTGCTCTTCCTTGTCACACTGTCCTTTGCTACCTTCACACTGATGGAAAATTTAACCATCTCAATTGTTGATTTCAAGGATACCAAATACAATGACTAATACTCATAACACTACTTACCAGACAACTTTACCACATGGTTCCAGTAACTTAAAAAGATCACTATTTGTCAAGGAATAGGGTATATTACCAAGGTACACTGTGCTTTTGCTGGGGCACAATGTATTGCTACTACTGGAGGACACTTCAGCACCTTCAAAAGAGCTGCTACGACCTGTCACCCTTGAATCTGTCATTTTTCTCGTGAAGTTTAACACTGTCAACGTCAACAGTCAAGTCAAATTTTGAGTACTGTCACTGTTTGAGAAACAAAGTTGATAGCTCACATTTCTGAATAAAACAGCCAATAAACGATGCTTAAAGATTATACAAGTTTTATGAGCCCGTAACATAATAAATGAGTACTGGAACCTAGTCAGATTTAATTTATTCAGAGTCCGATATAACTTTTACTTCTTAATCGAAGCAGAAAAATACATTAAAACAAATTGATATTGAAGATTACAATCCAATGTGTTATGTTGATTCGCGGTGTTTGGGTTAGAACATAGGTTCTTATGCTACTTTCTCATGTTAAACCAGTTTCCCTGTTCCAGCATCACATACCAACGATATTGAGCTGCACAAAAAACATCTAAGTCTACGTCATAGAGATTGAGCTGAAGAAGCTGATTGTAACTTGTAAACATACTATTATGTATCAGTTTTTTGCACAAATTGGAATAAAGATTTTAGAAAATGTGCTTTGCCCACAACTGTTTCGCAGATGGAAGAATCATGGGCATGATGGGCCAAGCCAGGATTACACTTGCGTTAATCGTAAGCGAAGATACCTACCTCTTTCCTAACAGGTTCTTCTTTTCTATATAGAATAATATAATATACAACTGGAAGATAAGCTTGATCACTGGAAGCTGCAAGTCGAAGTCATGTGGTTCTATCCATGATGAATGATGAAAAACATGAATATCTACCAATGTTTATTTACACCTTTTTTTGGCTGCATAAAACTTTGATTTCGCTGTTTTAACATATCTAATTCACATTATTAAAAAAATTGAAGCTTAAATTATATCATGGCTGGAATTCTAACAAAGCCTGCACTTCGCCAACAAATAAA
Organism: Orchesella villosa; assembly: GCA_036850725.1. Lineage (NCBI taxonomy): Eukaryota > Metazoa > Arthropoda > Collembola > Entomobryomorpha > Orchesellidae > Orchesella > Orchesella villosa. The sequence continues at coordinate 2,272 of JAANSM010000466.1, read as the reverse complement.
GCAAAAACTTGCCAACATGACTACAGATGAGCGTCGCCGACAATCATCCATCATTACAAAGAAAGTGAGTTAACCAACGTTGTTTTCATTTTTTCGGAACAATTATATTCGTGTGCAGCCAAATCTGTTTAAAATGTTTCAACATGTTTTTAAAGATTTGATACACATGAACGTGCCAAATTCTCATGTATTGTTAGCAACTCTTGCGTAATAGTCTTAATAAAATGCAGTGATACTGTATCAGTAAGATGAAAAGATATAATGTGTTCTTTTGTCGACATTACTGCTGAAGTTCCGTCAAATTGTTTTGAAAAAAAATTGTAAAGTCTTCTCATCCACTGTAGCACATAATGTGTTTTGATTCTTGTCCAGGTTTTAGCTAGTACTATTTATCAGCAATCGCAAAGAGTTTGTTTGTATCTTAGCATGGATGAAGAAGTATCAACGCATGACATCCTGCTTGATGTGTTCTCCTCCGGTAAACAATGCTTCATACCAAGGTGAGTAAAGTATTTTTACCTTGTTTTTCTGCAAGGTGCATAACACATATATATGTAAACTTATAAATATAGACATGAGCATGTGCATTGAGATCATTTATATATATGTCGAATGTAAATGTTACAATATGGCTATGCATTTGTACAATGTTGTACATTTTATTCATTATTTTTTTTGGAATTTTGATCGTGTTAAATTTAACACACGTTTTATATTATCAAGGTGAAGTTAACATCTAGGAAGTGTGCATGACATTTACTTTTTCATGCATAATTCACATCTCACCACATTTTTATTATTAAAGATATACTGCAGCCAGCATGGAAATGCTCCGAATAAAGTCACTCGAAGATTATGACAGCTTGCCAAAAACCAAATGGAATATTAAACAACCGGAAACATCTGAAGGTCGTGAAGAAGCCTTAGCCTCAGGTTAGGATTTGTAGCATTGAATAATAATGTAATTTGACTGTCATGTTGCAAAAACTCTAGTTTAAGCAGTCCCAGAACTGTTTTAAACTTTAATGTTGCTGGATAACAGTCTATAAAGTTGAATTTTAAACTGGTATGAAGAAGCAAGTGTTTTACTAGTTGCCTTCACCTATTTTTTTGAATATTTAACTGGGAAATAAAATGCATGTTGCTTTCATATATGATAATTCGAATTGCTTTCACGTATCGCGTATCTTTGTCATTTACTACGTGTTGTGATTATAAATATTAATAGGCGGACTGGATTTGATACTGGTGCCTGGTTTAGCATTTACGAAAGAAGGTCAACGCCTTGGACGTGGTAAAGGATATTATGACATGTATTTAGAAAAGTGTAAGAAATGCAATTTAAAGTGTTTGGTAACAATCGGCCTTGCATTTGAAGAACAAGTTGTTGATTTTATTCCTACTCATGAACACGATGTTTCCGTTGACTATGTTTTTGACTCACATAACTGAACACAAAAGTCATGGGCCAGATGAATGTATCATATTTCACTTACAATTTTTACTGCTCTTTCGAAACTTATGTACAATTTTTCCATTAACAACGACGCTTACAAATTATAATTACGTTCAAATGTTACGTGACGTAAAGCTGACTGCAATCAATATATAACTAATTTCTTAAGCTAACAAATAGATAAATATTTATGATTACACGATGCCGAAAATAATTACATTTCAAAATTATAATTGCAAGCAATTTAAACGCAGAAGTTACAAATTGAGAGCAAGGGTAGCATACTTATGTATCTGTGTGTGTGTATTAATATATAATGATAGGCTCACAAAAATTTCTAAATAAAATACATTTATACAATAATAACATAATCTGTTGATTACTACATACAACGTAGACCATTAATGTTACATTCAAGTTCGAATTAGTATTGCATATATATCATTTGTATTAATCTTCATTCCGTCAGCTTAACTTGTACTTTTGTTCCAGTGAGTGATTTCATTTACAAAACAAGCCTTGTTCGTGCTTCCTCGCTGAGGGCACAACACCCGAACTAGAATTAAGTTGAATGTGAAGCCTTAGCCTCTGTTGCAAAGTAAATAAAAGATTATTAAATAAAAATGTTATTCAATTCATAAATTCAATTCTGATCGCTCGCCATTACGATAAAAATTTGTACACTTGACTTCCATTGATAAAAAGTTACAGTTTAATCAAAATAGGTAGGCAGCAAGCATTGCACATAATATCCGCTACTAAATGAAAATCTTTTAACCATAAAATTTACAGTGAATGGCTGAAACCTAATTAAAT
>JAANSM010000465.1:0-28153 GCA_036850725.1 Orchesella villosa | reverse complement strand
CACACAGCAATAAAGCATATATAACATAACCCCTCCGGATCAAGAACAAGCAACAAGAAAGGGTCATATGGTCAACACTTGCTTGCCTACAGCAGCAGCCAAAATCCAAACCAAAACCAAGCCAACACAGAGAGAGTGGAGAGTAAGTCAAGATAAAAAATATATATCAAGAGGAAAACTGATCTTTTCTTCTTGTTGCTGACTTGACTCTTTTTCTGAGTCACTGAATCCTCCTCTCACTCAAACTCTCTTGTGTCCTTATAGTAAGGGAAGAGGGAACAGTAACAGTCGGCTGCATTACATTACAACTTACAAGACAAGTCAACGCAATCACTTTTTGTGGGAAGAATATAAGAGCAGAGAAGAAGAAAAAACAGTGGAAAATGGAAAACAAAAATCCAGCTTTTTTGTACTCATATTCCCGTGCCCTTGCATCATTCATCCATATCCATATGTAACTAGCATCTGTGTGGGTCTTCATACTTCATGTATTATTCTCTTACTGAAAAAAACGTATGCATGCACTCAAAAAAATCTTCAGGGGGATGATAATATTATGATGGGAATATTACTTATAAAATGTTAAGCTGGTTGTTTGCTATAAGGAATGTTTATATTATATGATGAAACAGATATTTGTGCTCACGGACGCGAATGCATATAAAAATGTTTTTGATCCTATTTTATTATTGCAATTCCGTCTGTCTGTTGCATCTTTTGCTTCCTGAACCCAATAAGAAACTAAAATGAAATAAAAGGAATGACTGTCAAAGATGGAATGCCACCCACCCAGCTAAAACTCAAAAGGTATAAGCCAGTCATCAAAATGAGGAGTCAAAGTCAAATGCCAGGGCAGACAAGAAAAGAGAGTGAGAGGGTCAGAAAGAAAATGAAGACGGAAGTTTACTCTAAAGTGTTTAACCCCCAGCATTTCAACACATTTGAAGAAGAAAATGAGAGAATGAGAAAAGAGCCTTTTCCACCTACAGCTCCAAGCAAAGAGCACAACAATAAAACTCTTCTCTCTGTTTGAAATCTATTGACAAGTCAAGACTTCGTCTGTCTTAGTCTTGTCCTTTATGAATTATAGAACTAATATTGTTTTCAAAGAAAATGAATGAAACTACACTTTGTTCATCATAAACCGGCTGCAGGGAAAACAGTAGGTATCTAGGCATGTATTATATAGGTAGGTATATATTGGAATGTTTACAAAAGTTTTCTTTGATTTTATGAATCAGTCTGCCTGTATATCACGCGTGGAGGTAAGTTGAAAACTCGAACTCATATAATTTAGCTACGCAGCGAGCATATCATGTTTCCTTTTGTTTTAGTCTAATCAATTCTTCCGTCTATCTGTCTGTCTTCCTGTCATGATCATGACGAAGTGGAGGAAGAACTAACAAGCTTTTTATTTGATACGTAAAATACCTAACTATATGCGCCACTACGTAGGTACATAAAATATCAGCTCACCAGGCGATAGCTTTTGTATTTTCTAAGGTTTCTATCAAAGCATATCAAAAATCAAAGGGGAAAGAACAACACCACCAACACTCCTAATGCCATGCCAGAGCTCACAATTGCATTTTCTCTCCCGTTTATAACATAACTGCAGCAAAATAACAAACACGGAGTCACGTCAACTGTCAATATTTTAGACACCACGAGATGAAGCAGGGCAGGAGTGAATATCACCTTAAAACCAGAAATGTTATCTTTGTCTTTCCAAACTACTGTTATTAGAAAGTTCCATTTCACTCCGTTGAACATTCGCAGCTTGTCAAAGCTGAGAGTTTGAGTCATTCAGTTCATCCGGTTTTATCCATGGACATGATCATGATCATCCTCGAAAATTACTCGAAAATTTTCCAATATTGGGCACATCACATCACATCATCCCATCACATTCACGCATATTATCATCCAACCAACTACCTATTACTGTTCTCTTTAGGCTGAAGAGAAAATGATGAAAATAGTTTTTGGTTTGGAGTTTGGAATGGAATGGTAAAATAGCTGTCATACTCTTGGTCGTTATCTATTCTTTAATAACGATTAGAGATAGTGTAACGGCGATAGGATAGCAGCTCATTAGTTATGTCCTATGTAATTCTTTCCTACTCTCATTCCAAAGAGATAAAAGGTACATAAAATAAGAGTTTCCTTTTCCATATGTGTTCCTTGTCAGCCCTTCAGCTCTTTTATATGGATGTTGCAGCAAGCAATCAAATGGAAAATGCGTTGCCAATGCCAAACTCCAAAAAGTTGAACTCTTTTTCCGCTTATCCATATTGCCACACTCCATTGCTTATTGCGATACCAAACCAATCCCAAAACGCACACGGGAGAGAGAGTCACTCACACACACTCTCTCTCAAGCTACTTTACTCCTCACACAGGTTAATCCGTGAGAATTCCAGGAGAGTGCCAGTATCTCCAGGGAAAAATGCTAAGTACGCCTGTGTGTGTGTGTATCTCCGATGCAAAAGTAACTTTTGCTAGAAACGACTTTGATAATACTACTACAACCAAGTACAACCGAAAATTGTAAAAGTAACGGGAAAAGGCAAGGTATCAGCATCAGTTTTTTGGATTTATTTCATGACTTTTGTCATTCGTTTCCCTCTCTCTCTTTTCCTTCCTCCTCCTTACTTCCGCACGTGTAAGGTATTTTCGCTACACGGCACACTGAAATAAGCCTTAAAAACCTCATTTTCAAATGGAAAAGCATGAAATTTCATGATTACTATCGAAAGTGAGCTTGTAAAACGAAAACTCAAAAAAANAGCCTTAAAAACCTCATTTTCAAATGGAAAAGCATGAAATTTCATGATTACTATCGAAAGTGAGCTTGTAAAACGAAAACTCAAAAAAAGATACCATAGCTCGACATATACGTATGTTTTGTTATTGGTACGTTACATACATAATATGCACCATGTAAGATATCAACATATTACATATTTCTCTATCTTTACACACACAGACATATTATTGAGTTCAGTTCAGCAGATCAAGAGAGGAAAATAGGAGCTTAGAGATATACAAAAACTCGCATAAAGACCAATATTACCTCATCCAACTTACATTTGCAGCTCCAACTACTATATACTGTATATTTGGGAGTAGAAAAGCCGAAGACATTACCACTAATACACGGTCTGTCGCTCGGTTGGTGGAATAGCTGACACAACTACATTTCTAAAAACCTTACGTGTCTACTCCACATTTTCCTCCACTTCTTATCCGCCATCCACTCTGATTTTACTTTTGTGGAAATCCAAACTTATATAGCTTAGGAAGGACACATGAAACCTATATAAATATATGTATACATTGTGTTATAAGTTAGTCCTAAGGTTTCTCTCTTTCCTCCTCTTTTAGTTGACACTAATTAAGTTCACTTTTGGGGGAAATCACATTATTGAAACAGTTGGAATTTTCACTCCCACTTTTCCAAAAGTTCATATTATTATTATGCTCCTTCCTTCTTTCCCATCCCGTTTCCCTTCTCATGCTTTTCAAATTTATTCTACTCTCTTCTCTCTCTCTATTCTCTAGCTACTCACTCCCTCAAGTCCTCCAAAGCTTCCTTCCTCCCTTATATTCTTCCACACATTTTCTTGGGTTCTCGGGTTTCCTCACAAAATATCACAATTTTCGAGGAAATTACACAACTGTTTTCAAAGAGAGAAAAACAGCTGTCGCGGATCTTATATGCTGATGCTAATCTGCTTTTTGCTCCAATGATTTTTGCTTGCCTCATAAACGTTTTTCTGAATCAACTCCTCCGCATCAGCATTCTCTCTCTCTCTCTGATAGGAAAAACACAAGCCCACATAATAATATATGAACAATTTTAGGTATGAATTGGCTCTATGAAATGAGCGTAATAATAATAATATGCACGTTAACTTTTCCAGATCATTCATGTCAGAGAAATTAGAGGTGGTGGATGGCGGTGGAAGAGAGTTAGAGTTAGAAGATGAAGCAGCAGTGCAGAGCATTGAGCATTTATATACCAAAATAATGATTACGATTATATGATGATGATGAAGCAAAAAGCTCATCAGATGACACTTCTTTCCCCAACATTATTTTCCTTTTTCCTCTCTTTTATAATGGTAATCATATGATATGACGATGGTAATAGCATCACAATGAAATTATGATCATCACGCTCAAGAACAGAAGCAGAGCAGCAATATAGAAAGAGATAGAGAAGCTTGATGCATAATGATGATCCCCATCATGATGTGATGGAACGCTAGTTTTGGTAGTTTTTGGTGGTAGTTCCAGAAGTTCCAGCATAGGCCAGAGACAGATACACATAAACTGAATTAGTGAAGAAGGAAAGAGAAGTGTCAACCGCAACAGCAGGAATGACACTTGCTTCCATCCATTCCGCTCACTCCCTAGCTTTAATAATATGAGAGAAATCAAACTAATTTTCTAATAATTTTGGGAAATGCCACAATATAACGCACCAAAACTTTGATTCCTCTCCACTTTTACTATAGAATGACAATGGAACGGATCGGATTCAGGTTCAACTCAAGCTCAACATTTCAGAATATTATTTACAGCAGCAGTAGACCATGAACAACTTGGAAAGCCCCTTCTGTTTTCTATTTCTTCTGTAGAAGTTGACTCCAATGCTCCAAATGTGAATGAGTATTTTGAGCATATACAAATGAATTCAGGAAGACTATGACTACAACCATTTGAGGAAAGCACTCCATTTTCTTGTGCAATATTGCACGCTTTACTGGCTCACTTCATATTTACGTTTTGCTCCTGGAAGAGCAGACGAAGTGGTGGGATGATGAAGAAGCAAAAGACAGAATATTATTACAGTTATGGATGTCATAGTCATCGTAGATTATTACGGAAGGTCGCTAAGGCCAAGTAGGGTGTAGAGAAAAGGGCTTTGAAATGAGGAAAAGGAACACTGCCGAACCTTGTAATAATGTAAGTTGCATATAATACATACATATACAACGGAAACATACATTTTTTTACAGCATACAGAATAGAGGGGAAGAAAATATCCATAGGTATTCGTTTTCTGAACCCTAAAATCCTTTCTACATTTACTTTTGTAACATTTGCTACTTGTCAAACACAAACCCATAATATGAATCATACATAAATTGCTTGTAGAGGACAGGCTCAGATTGCAGACCCATATATATATGCTATAATGTCCATAATATGCATCCGATGCAGGACCCGATCTCACCGATCCCATGCACTTGAAACTCTTGCCGAAAAAGATTAAGTGCAGCGTAACGAATTCAAGTTATGAACTCTAGTATAAAATATAGTTTCAACCTACATTCACATTAAGTAATATTATTATTACAACGCACAAAACTAGTCAGCTAGTGACAGTGCCCCCTCCACCAAGTTTGTGTGGATCTTGTTTCCAAGCAGAGTCTGAAATTTTTCTCCTCCTCAAAAAAATTCCAATTTCATTTCTTGACTGGAATGAAAAATAGCGCTCTCTTTACACACAAAACTTGAAACAGTTTCCCAATGATTTTTTTATCAAAGAGTTTTCAGCTCGAGGAAACTTTTCCTTTACTACTCCACCTTTGCCTTGTTGCTTTTTTCTGTTCAAACACATTCCCTACCTGGTTCCATCCACATCTACCAAAGACTTTTTTATATTGCAGCAATTTTTCCCTTGACATTTTATTTCCTTCCGCTTCCCCATACGCACCTTAATAACTTGGAGTTGGAGGAGAAAATCAACCTGTGACAAAAAACAAGATGTGTACATTCTCCCCTTTGAGAAGATGATGGAGAGGAGCCTTAAGCAATGTGTGTTCGAAGAACAGAAAGATTTTTCTCTTGCATACATCTCTGATCTGATACGATACGACGCATACTTATATATATGTACTTTGGCAGAGTCAACAAATCTGTTACAAAAGTTGGGAGAGAAAACCTAGCGTCAGAACAAGCCCACACTTTTTAGTCATCCTTGTGTACACTTTCTGTATATAGCTGGAGGCAAAGTTCAAAAGTACACGCAGTAAATATTCTCAATCTCCTCCACAATATCTAGATCTTGGTGGAGTGATAATAGCGGAGCGGAAGCAAAACTTTTTTTCTAAAATAGAAAAGGGAAAAGCTAAAAGTCCCAATTTTTCCCAATAGCTCTACGTTATATGCTCACAGTATTATTTATATTGCGTCTCTCTCAAAAAGAGAAAGTATTCTCTGAGCATACACACACTTTATGTATATTTGCAAGACTACGTAACTTTTATTTCATATATAATGGCTGGTTTTCTGTCTTGTGTAGTTTATATATGAGCCTGAGTTGCAATTTCGATTCGATGCAAACTTTGAAATAAATGTATAGAGACATGAATTCAAATGAAAGTCAGACTCGCTCTGTATGTCTTTTGGCTAGACTTTGACTAAAAGTCAGTGTGCATGAATAACTGCTTCAAACCTGCAGCCTCTCAACAGTCTCACCACACACCCAACTTTATATACTTTTATGAATATATACGGAGGACAAACGACAAACGGATCGTTGAATTTATCCATATGGTTCCCATCTAAAATATGGATGGTAGAGCACAGTAATGGATAAAGTTTTTTAGCGACCAAGACAAGTAAAAGGACAATTTGAGCGAGTGAAGTTAATAATGTATATGAACATATAGGTAATATACCAAAACTACTGGGTAGGATGACGTTTATTTTATAGACGTAACAAGCTAGAGCACACAACTTTTCACACTTTCAACTTCCTAATGTCAGTCCCACTGTATCATCATCACATGATATGATGCATGCCTTTATTCACATTGCACACATACTATACACGCCGAGATATTAGATATATTTGCACTTCCCTTTTCATACTCATGTAGGCTGTAGGCAGATTCGATAAAGCAAGATTCGTAATCGTAACTCTTGTGCAAAAACTTTATAAAAATGGCTCATCATAATATGCGTTTGTAGTTTGAAGCGAGTCTCTCCTCTCCTTCTTCCTACACGAGAAGAAGTGAAAATCATAGTGCTTTAGTTTTCGAAAAGTCATTCCTATGAGAATTATGTATAAAGTCATAAAATCCTATGTCACTTTTCATCTTCCCCTTCTCACCAAGCTTATAGTAGCATATAGTATGACAGAGGCTGTACAAGTAGTCATCGTCAATTTCCCTAAAACTTGGACTTGATTGCCCTCTCGACACTTTTCCACGATCAACGATGCTGATGATGACGGCGATGGGAGGAAGAATAAGACTTGAGGTAAAAGTATGAAGAAAGGCTTGCTCACTTTATTAGTACGAAGGAGGCAAAGAAGTAGAAGAAAGCTAAGCAAGTCTGCACGTAACTTTTAAGATGATTGCCTTATGCGATTGCATAATACCTTTGTAGAATAATATTGTAAGGAACGTCAAAAGTAATATCCTTATGACTTACATCCTTCATGTAATATAGCATGCATGATGAGAAAAGTTGGATGGAAAAGAGAGAGAGAGCAAGTGAATTAAAGGAATTGATCTACATCATCGCAATCATCGTCATCATCTTCTGGATTCTGGATGAGCAATGAACATAATCCTGTGTCCCATGAATATATATAATATGCGAAATGAAGAAATTTAAAAGCACTTCTTTTTGCTCATGAAAATTTTCTTCCGGAAAATAGCTGATGATGAATATGCGTCGGTTATAAAAATGATGGAGGATATTATAAAGTGTGAAAATGACGATGAAGTTATCGCTCGTTCAACCAATATAATATGCAAACTCGAACTACGAAAACTTTTCCCTTTTGACTTTGAGCTTGCATTGTGATTGTGAGCAAAGTGCGTCTCTCACACGACTGAATAGAAGACAACTTAAGAGGTGTCTGGATAAATGCGAGCGAGGCGACTCTTTTTAGTGTCTAGCTTTCCTCCAATTTCCAAAGTAAAACGAGATGAAGATGAAATGGCGAGAATGATGATGATAACGAAGGAGAGACGCAAAATCAAGCAGGAAGTTGTGAACGAGAGTGATATATGTTTAGTTTTCATAGATAGATCATCAAATGGTAGATAGAGAGTCATCTTCATCATCATCAACATTGGCGAGAAAAACTTTGAAAATGGAGAAGGCGATGAAGTGATGATGAAGATGTGGAGATTATGATTACGATTATTATTATGGCTGTGCGAGCGAACGTGCGAAGGATGATGAAGAAGATGATGATGATATATATAATATATGATGATCAAGTTCAGTTGACACGAAATATATGGAAACTCGGATGCATAAAAACATGCCATAAAAAGTTCTTTAAAATATTGAGGATGTCGTAAAATTGAACGAGGTCATTATCAGTATTATACTCATTTCAGTTTCAGCCCAAAAAGTAAAATATGTCATGGGTTTAGTTTTTGATATAAAATATTTTAAAATTTCCTATTTCTCTCGACGAACCAAAGAAAGATATGTTTTAACCTTTTAACTCATGCTAAATACTTGTTGTATAATTATTGCTTTTAAAACTTACCGAACAAACAATTGATGAGCAGTTAACCAATCTACTGAATGATCACTTTTAGTTGCACGAGCAATTCCACTATTGACGTCGTGGCGTGGCTTGAAACTCTCAAAGATCACTTTGTTTCACTGCAAAAAAATATGCTTGACTTTGACGAAGCTCCAAGAAACACTAAATTTAGTAGTTAAATATTGGAAACTGAAAGTATAGACTTGCTTCTTCTGATTAAACACTTCTGTAAAATCTATATGATTTTTAGTGATTGTATAGTAAACAATTATCTATATTACTTACAGCTTATTTATATCTCCATCTTCCATAAAGTTTACAAGTTTACTTAGGACACGTGTATTGAGGTTAAACAAACCAACAACCAACCGAAGACAAAATTCCTTATCTTTTCTAAGAGGAGTCCAAATTGATACGCGAAGACAATCAACAGAAGATGTACCAGAACGAAATCAGAAATATAAGTCGTAAAGGCCAAAGGCACTTTTACTTTCAACTTTGTAAACTATAAACTACAGAGTTCGAAACAAAACATTGACACTAAAAACTCCTAAAGTTGAAAATATTGGTTCTCAAATCTCAAGAAGAGTGCATTACGCGAAGTGATATCGATTGTTGATTGTTGTCTATTGCTAAAATGTAAAAGTTTGAAAATGTCACACCAAAAGCTTCAATGTTGCAAGTCCTCGACTGTCGACTAAAAAATAATTTTCCGGGAGACGATCAAGACTAAAGATAGAGGATGGTAACAACTAACAACTTCTACTAAAAGAAAATCCCCTTCTTCTTTCTTCAGAAACAAAACACAGCACCATATACCACGCCACAACTGACTGTCAACGGCTGAAAATCTATTCTTCGTCACTTGGAAAAGTTAAAGAAGAAAATGTGGATCCGTTTCCAAACTCAAAAAACCGAGAAGCAAGAAACTGTATGTGGAAACAATTTATCAAATGTAAAACAACACAAGAAAGTAAAACACGGCACGACTGACGACTACAATCGATTCCAGCTTGTGATGGGATGGCGATGATGTTCACGATGACAAAGGGACCGGAACAGGATTCATTGTTTGCATTTTCAACGACCCATTATCATCCAATCACGTGTCCTTCTATCGTTCTATCCTAAATTTCCTTAAAGCTTAAAATGTAAACGTTTTCAACAACTTTTATCTCTCTTTTCTCTGTCGTTCGCTTCTTCTCTTCATAATTTCCTTATCGTTCGGTTCGGGCGTGATATGCTCCAGTTTTTATTGCTATTCTTGTTTGAACTGTTCTTGTGAAGTTGGCTGTGTAGTGTTTTACTGTTTTATGACAAAGTTCAATATGTGTTCAAGTTGAATGGGGAGACAGGCAGCCCGTTTGGAAAAGTAAGTGTCAACACAATTTTGAAGTAGACTTTATCAAATTTGCTCACTAAACTATGCACTACATATATATATTCTACTTAAAGAGATGAGGATGACAATGACAGCAACAACTTTGCTAGTCTGTCAGATGAGAATGGGGGCTTTTTGTAAAATATCGATCAATTTAGCAGTTTCCCCATTCCCCACTTCCTGTCTACTACTATTGAATATAAGGAATGTAATTAGCCTTTTGTGTAGCCTCAGTAGTATAGTCAATAGTGTAAAAAGTGTCGTTGTCTTTGTCTTCTTGATGATGCTCCGAAGATCAGATCAAGACTGAGAGAGTGCATTAACGCGAAAGAATTACTGACTACTCACCATCATCGATGATGTCTGATGCCTTTTTGTACAGTACACTCACACACTCGTTATGTGTGTCTTTCAAACTACGTATAAATGTATAATGCATGAGTTCCAAATGAGCTAAGATTTTTGGAATCAGAGAGAGAGGAGAAGCTCGCACTACGTGTTCCAAACGAAGAAGCCTCCATATACATAACACACGGCCAACTAGACACAATTCAATAGAGCCCACTCACTCGAGAGCAAGATCCGTTTTCGCTACATCTTCAAACATACAAATATACATACATGTCACGAGCTTTAATATACAAAGCCCAAAGAAGCATCTTCTTTTGCTTGACATGCATTTAGCACAAGAAAAAAAACTGTATCAGTTGTATTTGTATTTTGTACTAACATTGTAAATATGCAGAAGACGAGAGGAAAGCACTCTAAATATGCACACGGGGATGCACATTTCAAGAATAAAAGAAAAGACGCTTACTATGTCGTTTTGTTTATGGAACTGTATTGGTTGATGGAAAATTGCCCTACTCAACTTCAACTCTGCATTTATTCTCGCTCCTAGAATGTAGAAGCCTTTTTCAATACATTAAAAACAACCACAGTACTTATACATGACGTCCGTTCAAAGTTCAGCAAAGTTAGTTTGACTTGACTTCATCATGGCATCATCTTTTTCGTATGTGTATTATGTATACATGCTTAACTTCCAGAAGAAACAAAACGTAGTTTTGAAACACAAGAGTTCAAACCTTCCTCATCCTCATCATCATCATCAGCAGCATCACCCTCATGGTGCAGGAGAACGTTTAAATGTGCTCTCTGCATCTGCATCTCGGAAGGATTTTCTTAGGCTTTGTGTGGGCTTCTTTGAAGGATCATTATACCATCATGCATTGCTTTTATGACGTATGTGTTTGTAATATTGAAAATGTAGTGCACAACGCACAACATGTAATGTCCTTCCAAACTTTTTGAAGATGAAGATGAAGGGACCTAAATTTAGTCTCCGTTTTGGATCTTCCTCTTGCTAATACTGAAAGCCAACTTATTTACACACGCCCAGCCAGAGAGAGAGTAGCTCGAAAATCGTGAATGAGTCTGAGAATTTATATTATGAAACGGAGAAAAAGCGGAGTCAAGTGATGCTCTCACTTCACAACCTAACTTATGTTTGAGTGAGTGAGAAGTGTGGCTGGCTTGACTTTGGCTTTGGCTGCTTCTGCTTTTTTGGTGGCTGGCACGACTCCGTTTTTCTTCTGAGAAGTTCCTTCCTCTTCTCATCTCAGAAAGTAAGTATTTAATGCAATGATATGTGTATGATGCTAGATGCTATATATGCTGCTCTTGATGATCATTCTTTTTTTCTTGAGCTGAGCAACGGAACAGTAGTCATTTTCATCTCCTCTTGTCGTCGTGGTTGTGATATCTTTCTCGCTGACTGGTTTTCGTTTCTACTTTTTAGCATTGAGTTCCATGCATATACATTCATTCATACATAAAACTATATATGTTTCATGTTCATCCAATCCGATACACTTTTACTGATGTTTCGGTGGAATGAGTGAAGGCAGAAATGTAGAATTTATAGAAAACCCCGACATTGTGACTTAATGAGCTCACTCCACTCACTTTTTCAGTCGGAGAATCAGACAACCGAGGAGGCAAGGGAAAATGGTAGTGAGCTTTAATGCAGTGTTGGTTTCGACCGTAACGCAAACCATTACAATAAACAATGCTGACTTGTGAAACTGAGCCTATATTACAATCAGAGAGAGTCGTGTGTTCATTTAAGCACGCATCTCTTCGTACACTAACTCATGTATATATATATAAAGAATACAAACGTTGAGCATGCATTTAAAAGGATTTTTAGGAACAAGTACAAAAATGAGATGAGAAAAGTATACAATTTCCTTTACTTCACTGATGATTGCTTCTCTTCTACATTCTCTATTGCATATGCATGCATTTCTTTCTAAATGCGTACATTCATTTCCACTCTCCATTCTCTTGTCTGCACGTAACAAGAAAGGAGATTATAACAAAAACTCTGGTGAGAATGCCATTGCTCTGCATTGCTCGACATTTTTTTGGCACTTTTCAATGACCATTTTTAGTTGAGTAGCTCTACGTTCCACTGTCAACCATATAGCACAATAGAGAAGGAGAGCAACGGTTTACGATTGTACAATGTTGTCGAAAGTTGTGGGTTACTATACTTTTTTTGTTACAGTTTTGGTTCATCGGTTCTGAGGGCACGTTGACTATATGGTGATTGGGAGGGGAAATGGAATGGCAACTACGTAATAATATGTGTCACTGCTCGCTCCCACAAACTGCGTAAGGCGATGTCGATATTATAGGCTCTGTTATTATACTTTGCTTATCTTTTCAACCTTGTAACTATATCTATATCTATGTACACTTACACATATATATGCATGGATATAAAAGGGTTTTACCGAAAAAATTAAGAGGAAATGTAATTTTGAATATATCTTTGAAGGTATGCCCCGCTCTGAAATAACAGCCAGCGCTACCCATAAATATATCCATCGTTTCCATTGCCGATAGTTCAAGGCTTTCTTTGAAATTTGTGTAATCTAACGCTTTATTTGTATGCGTATATGATATACTATGTATATATGGTATGCATGCGTTTGTTCTTCGGCTGGAGTAAAATTCCTTTTTTGTGCCTTCCTTTGGCTTCCCTTTTAATCCTTTGTAGGAGGAAGATGACTACTACATGCCCACCACATTTTCTTTCTAGTTCGTTCCTCTAGCTTTGATTTTGCTTTCTACGTTTTTCCTGGTTTTGTTTTACATAAATAAGGAGAAAAAAGAGAAGAATATTATTAAAGTAGTCTTTCTCGCTTTTCCTTTGCCTTTGAAAAGCTAGAGACGGCAACGCAAAGTAGGAAGGAGTGGAATGGAGCCCATAAAAACACTAAATATACAAATGTTGTTTTGGAAAGATGAAGAGTTCCATTTTCTTGTCGTTCCATGCCACTGAGTCAGAGAATGAAATGAAATGAATGAGTGAATGAGTGGGTGAATAAAACAAGGAAAATGCACCGCATGCATGGGTGTGAAGAATGAGAAATTCCATCTCTTATCTACCAAAAAGTTCCATTCCAGCAGTGAAACCCGCTGCTGCATATTCCTGCTCTGTTCCCCATTTTATTTAAAGGCTTGGCATCTTATGGTTAACGTGTTTTGCTTCCATATTTTCATGGAATTTTCACAGATTTTTTAGAAAATAAGGAGAATTTTACATTTTACGTGGTGCTATTTTGTTCTTGTGATAGGAAACGTCTGCCTTATAAA
Organism: Orchesella villosa; assembly: GCA_036850725.1. Taxonomy (NCBI): domain Eukaryota; kingdom Metazoa; phylum Arthropoda; class Collembola; order Entomobryomorpha; family Orchesellidae; genus Orchesella; species Orchesella villosa. The sequence continues at coordinate 14,576 of JAANSM010000465.1, read as the reverse complement.
ATTAACTCATTTTCAACGGTTCCGTGGGTCAGCAAGGGAGCGTAACATAACAAAATGAAAAGGGTTCCAGACTGAACACTGAACAGATTCCTTCACTAATAATTCAGATCGGTACAAAAAAATGTGCGGAGTGCTCCATTCCTCAGTTGTATAGTTTGTGATATTATCATGCAATTTTTTAATGGATATTTCAAATTCAAACATCCGTTCTCCTTTCTCTAGCTAGTTTGTTGAGCAATGTAAGGAGTATACATTTTCTTGACATCTTGTCACAGATAATCTTAGTCAGCAAAGGGAATCACTTTAGCAAATGAAATTTATAGTGTACGTTCTAAATACTAGAGACTAGAGACCCTCTTTTGTATATATATCCATAATATTTCAATGGATTGCAAAATGTCAGGGACAATTTTAGCCTTGTGCGCAGTATTCCCAAATCAGCAAAGATTTGACTTTGAGAGAGAGAGATGCTCTTATGTTGCTACCACTTTGAGCGAGAGAATCATCTATATACAATATATAGGTTTATGTTTTTATGTACAGCACGTTTTTTTATTTCACGGATGCACGCAGAGAAGTCATTTGTAACTAAGCTTGTTTTTTGCAATGTCGTCGTGACTGCCTCCGACTTTTTTGCAGTCTCACCAGATACACACAGACACGGTATTAAAAAAGATTTTGGTCCTTCTCGGTTACAAGGATGTGGATAGGATCTAAGAAGATTGGAGAAGAGTGCATATCCGCAATAAAGTTATATAATATATCTATTATAACATGCTGACATGCTAATTCGTTCCTCGTATACGGTCTTTCTATAATGCAGTTTTGTTGCTAAAAATTGTATGCATTGAATTGGCAATGTTGGTGTCATGAGCCAGCTGGAGTTCACTCAACAACATAAATCTGCTCAGTAGTCCTTTTTCCTTGTGAGTTGCGGATGCAGTCAGCATGCAGAAAAGCTATAGGATAGGACGGATTTGGATGCAGACGAATAAGTTAACTTAACCGAAAAAGTCTGAACCATAACCATCTTTTAGCCTCTTTCTTAAAGCAGAAGATTTGGCTTTGCCTTCCCATGCCATACGCCAAAAACTGGAAATCTGTTGCAGATTTCTAGTCAACTGGGTTGACAAGAGCTGAAAGAAGACGAAGGAGCTAAAGGAAATAATATCTGGTTGGGATGGGTCTTTTGGTCCGGCTTTCGATCCGGATCGCTACCCTAATAGATTACATTTTTGCAAACGTGAGCATACTATGAGCATCAAATTTTATAGAATGTGAGAAAACAGGATATTGTCACTTGAGCTAATATTCAAAATTCTATTTTTCACTTTACGAATTTTACCAAAATATAAATATTTTCATGATAGGAACCAATTTCACTAAAAGCAAAAGCATACGACAACTGACAGTATGTGTCTTGCAAGAAATTTTATGAAAATTACAGCCTAATATAATATAGTCGTACTCTTGGCTGATGTGCCTGCCGCTTGAGATCTGATTTCATATCTGGATTTTTATTCACTTATTTATGTTTCATGAATAATATTCATCATGGATAAAATGGAAAAGTAACAATAATAACTTTAAGAGTTTTCCTTTTTCTCAAATCTGTCACAAAGCATTACACTGAAAGAAGTACGGTCTTAGTGGCAGAACACATCCTGGCAAATCAAAAAACCATTCTGGCAAAACAGGAATTTTATGGACAAAAAATCAGTGTGGCTTTCTGGCAAAAGCACGATCACGTAATGGCAAAGCGATGTGGCATACTGGCAAATGAGATGTAGTTTTACAGTCGTAAATTAATTTATTGTATACATAACGTAACAATACTTTATTTGGTTTTCGTTTTACTGTACAGTAATATTTTTATCGGTTAAGTATACACAGTCACGTGATAGTACTAAAATAGTACAAGTAAAAAATGTTTCAGCTTTTCTAAACCATATATAAATATCTTTGATTGTTACAAGTCAAGTCGTTCTGTGTTATTTGTATTGCGTAAAAAATATTACTAAAAATATACGTTATACATATTTAAAAACTTATGGATAATGTCTGTCATTTTGAAAGTAAAAATATATAGTTATAATTCAAATGGATAAGGTAGGAATGGATGTGATAAATTGTTTCAACCATTAATGAAATTCTCTTGGTGTTTTGGTTTCAAGTCGGTACTTTTTACATAAATTACGGGATTTTGGAGCAAAATATTGAGAACAGAGCCGGATTTACTTGCAATACTTGTCTTCATTTTCTGTTTTCTATTTTGCCAGAATGCAGCTACGTTCTGCCAGCTTGTGATTGGGAATTTGCCAGTTTGTGATCGTGATTTGCCGTTATGGTTCTGAGTACAAATTATGTACCAAAGTGGCAATTTCCAGGATGGTTTCTGCCACCAAGACAGGCCACGCACTGAAAGGAAATGCGTGTCAGAAATTGAAATGTGGGAAAAGTCACTATTAAAATTAGGTCAAATGCGTCGTAGAATAGGCAGAGGATGCTACGCAGAAGGTTTTAGTTTTAGTGACGACAAAATTAATTATATTTAACAATATTATTTGAAAAGGAAGCGATATTGATACTCGAGAGTCTTTTACGTCAGACGTACACACATTAGTAGTTATATTTAAATTGAGATGCTGTATAGCATCCTAAATGCGAGGTGAAATGTCAGTTGAAATTCCATTTGGTCGTTTTAATGAACTTGCGGAGGCGTTGAAAGAGTTCATATTTCATGATTACTGTAAAGAAAGAGCAATTAACATCACGTGGTCGCGGATGCTTTCTCTCCTTCTCCTCATTTATATTTTGATGGATTGAATTTCTTGCGTATATTTTTATAATTCGTTGACATTTTAGCTAAAATCATATCCTACCAAAATTTCAATATAATTTTCCAGAAAAGTGTATTCCCTTCCTTCTCTCAAGTGAAACTCTGTCTTCATAAACCTGATTAATATTTTCTTCCAATCTATTTTGCTATATGTGAGTATATTACTTCCGACTTTTTGTTTGGAGTGTATTATATTCCTCATTAACAATTTCCTTGAAAATATGAGTCTCAATCAAATTGGACAAAGTAACTAAAAATAGAATTTGATTTGAGCCAAAAAAAAATCTATGTAGAACGTAGTTGATCGTCACTTCCTTTTATGTGCGCCCATCATTTATCTATCCATCTTCCTTTGTATTTTTTGTATGTACACGTGTGCGTATGCTATCCATGTATGTGTCCATTAACGTGACTGTTGATTCTAGAAAAAGTCAATAAAAGAATTGATGGCTATCTCTTTTTAGTCTTTTCTTTGTTTGCTCTCATTTTAGTTAGTTTCCCATGCATCCTTTTTTCCCTTGAAAATGAGGAAAAGAAAAAGGCCCAATATCTTGAACCTTTTCTTGGTATTTTTCTTCCCCGGAAAAACAATCCAAATCCAATGCCATGGTCAGTCAAGTTCAGTCAAGAGAGAAAAAAATCGAGAGAAACAAGATTCCTAACTTTTTTTCTTGTGTGCATTTTATAAAACTCACTTTATATCTCATTTTATAGTAAATAGTAATGCATATACACGCGTACAGTTTGTTTTATCGAAAAGTCTAGTAACTTTGTGTGTATTTATAAAGAGTCTCTCTTTTTCTATCGATATTGACTTGAGACGAGAGTGCATGCCCATCCGTCTTTTCTCTTTCGTGTGTGTTTGTCTCTAACCAGATATCTGAGTGACTGCTACGGCTGCTGGAAAAGCAAAGTCAAGAGTATAAAACAAACCTTTTTTTCTTCCTGTTTGTCCATTGGATAGTCGTAAAAAACCAATAATGCCTATTTATGGAGACAGGCACAGTGCGTTTTACGAAGAGAAAGAGAGAAAAAAAATGTTGGACTGCCTCTGCACTAGACATTTTTGTGCAATCTTATAGATATATTTTATACTAGCACTTTCTTATGTGCAAACAAAAACGAGAAACCCGAGGGAAACGGATACATTTACCGCTGGTGGTGGTTGACCAAATAAAGCATGTGAAATCTACTTTCTTGCTTCCGGAATCTCTTTCCCTTTGCTTTTTAGACGGTTTAAGTAGCGTAGTCAATGATGATAATGCATTATCTACTGATTTAATGACGAGTTTATAAAAATCGTAGGCATATAGATGTATCTGAGTATGCTATCTTATATAAGCTATACATATTGATATTTTTGGCCATAAAAATGTGTGCACAGATATAAATTTGTGCTACAAACATTTTGTAATAGAACATGCTGTTTTTTCTCTTGTAAAATTAGAAGCTTATGCATATGGTCTTTTTGCTTTAGAATAAAAGTAAAAGTAGCTTGTGTTCTTCTGGAAACTCGTACTAACCAGCTGGTGCAGTTTTTCTACGAGGTGGATAAACACCTCTCTTTCGTCCATCCATTGGGATATAAAAGGTGTTTGAAAAATAATGCAGAGAACAGATTAAACACGAGCTCCTGCCGCTTTTTTATTACTTTGCCAAATAAGTTGCAATAATGCTCTTGCTCTTGCATATATCTACTGACTCCTCCAGACTTTGTTTAATCCAAAGGAAAAAAGTTGTTTGGCAATATACGCATTTAAGATTACATGAGATAAAAAAACATATCCAAGTCCAAGTCAAGTAGTAAAGTGCATCCACTTCTTTTTCTTCATGGAATATACATAAATGCTTGTGCATGCGAGATCACAGATTACTATCACAAATTATATAACAAAAAAATTGCAGACAAGTTGACGAATCAGCAGATTTGGGAAAAGGGTACGGTTGAAAGTTTGGTTTTTTACTAATTTAAAACTCGACGGTGATCCATGTTCCATACAAAGTTGATTATTATTGCGTAGATGGTATGCGATAGGTATAGAAAACTACATTTTGTTTTGGATTGAGCAGGTAATAAAACGGAGCAGGTTAAAAAAAGAAGTTTGATATTTGCATTTACATTGTCACAATCTGTTGCATTGCTTGTACAATCTGTCGTTTCTTTTTCGTGTGAATAATTTTTCGAACGAATACTCCTATGCTTCTTAACACGAGCTCAAAAATTATATGATTTTTTAGTTCATCAATCGCAACGTTAATGCCAGTTGCTGAGCTTTCTCCTTGAGTATACCAGAAGTTGGCCGAAGTTATGTAGGAATTAAAAACTGCATTTCTTCTTACCTTTTATATGTTTCTGTCGCGGTCGTCTAGAATGAGAAGTTATGCCAATGTTGACATTGTCCAGAATCCAGACCCGTTTATATCTGCAAGTAAATAATAAAAATATTAATGAAATTACTGTATGAGACAAGAACAGAGTGCAATATGAAAAAGAACAGAAAATATTCATTTTTTTAATAATATTGCTATATACATATGACGACAACATATATACTACCTTAGCGTTTTTACTTGATAATGCACTTTATGTAGCGAAACCAACTAATATTAAATCATACTTTTAGGTACCATCCTACCGTATCTGATACTATATAGGGGAAAACCACCATGACATTAGGCTGACTACAAGCGTGGATAATTTTATAAATTATCTCATCTTCTTCATTTCTCCGTTCTCATGCATTCCTATAGTCTTATTCACTACTCCACTTTTCTATAAGGTGGAGTGTCGCTGTAACGAGCAAAATTTCATTTTAGACGGGAATCTTATAGATATACTTGAGGGGTATATTAGCATAGCTATATAGGCGTATCTGTATAAGTGCATTCCGTATCATCTCTAATTCTGATAGATGATACAAGAGCACACTACTACTCCACAAGACTATAAGTGAAATAATATGGTTACGGATTGATAAGGCTTCTGATAAAGAATCAACTTTTTCTTCCCAAAAGTCTCGACTGCACTACACTGCATTACTTTCTCGTGTCGTGGTCGTGGCTGGTGATCTCGAGACCTCACATCTTTACAGAGATCTATGGCTTCTTAAGTGAGACTAGACTAGAGAAAGAGAAGCAAAAACTTGGGCTATTATAGCATGTACTTCTTATGGAGCTCTTGTATTTTTAGGTAGCATCGTAGGATGCTGTACTAATAAGGGATGCTGTATAAATACATGTATATCTCGTATATTATATATCTTATTCCATCATTTCGCTATAAGCTATTTTTTTGGCTGAATAAGTAACATACTTAAAGGCATCAAGTGGATGATACTTGTATGGAATTAAGAGCTTGTGCTTCTGATCTTGTCAGCTGATTGGCTAGCAAAGCTAAAGCTAGGAAGGAAAGTGAAGAGCTAGAGCTGAGTAGATTGAGCCAAGAAGAAAAGAAAGAGAGAAAACGTTAAGTAAGTGAGCCCATCATTTCCTTATCCGTTTTATATTGGATGCAGTGTTAGGGTATGCTATCGCAGATCACATCACCTATACGGACACTCTCACTTCCTTCCAAAACTCAGCATATGCATATTATCGTACCTGCCTTATACATTATATTTCCGGACATTTTCTATCTAAATAGTTTTGTAGGGTTGTGTGTTTCACTTCATTGCATAATATTGTGGAACTCGGAAGGCAAGACTTGATGCAAAAAAAGTGTTTCTCCTTTCTACGTTTCTACGCACTTTATATTAGAGTTGATGTTGATAATCGTGATATGGCATGGTATGGCGTACTTTCCATTGCTACTTTTCATTCTTATATTCTCTTCTAGTTTATTCTTAACAAGTTTTCAAAATTTGAAAAACTAGAAAAAATATCGACTCTTTTTGATGGAAAGCAAAAAAAATCAGGATATAAGGAGCAAAAGGCTCATCAAACAAAATTGAAAGGTATCATCATCATCGTCATATCATGACAGGTTTATTTTTATGTATTCATATTCATCCTGGAAACAATATGGCTGGTCTGGTCCCAGTTCACTGAATAAACTTCACACAACTCCGCGTCCATTGTGGAATAAGCATTATGTTTTTACAGACGTGGCATGAAAGATTACGTGCTTTCATGTCTTTTTTTCGTTTACTACTACCAACTACACACACACAACAATCAGTTGAAAGAATTGAGTTTTCTTGGGAAAGGAATGCCAACGTCAAAAAGAAGAAGTCTGTCTAAGCAAGACTTAATATATAACTAACTCTTTCTTCACAACATATTTATGCATATAGATCGACAAGAAGGAGCATAAGGGAACGCAGTGCGGCGGCACTATTGGCACTTTGGTAGACAGACACGCAACGAAAATTCCCTTTTGGTGAGGGAAAAGTAATGTGAGCAAAAAAGTTTGTTTCTGGATTCTCTCTCTTGATTGAGCCATCCTCTTTTTACAACAATGTTTTCAGTATATAAAAAAGGGATATGAGTCGATATATATATGGCATGACATGACATGGCATGGCATGCCGTGGTGTGGCATGCGATACAATATTGTTGTATGTGTGTGTATGTGTGTACTAACTGACTAAATACAATAGATATCTTTGAATAAAATATCTTTCCTCTCACTGGAAAAAGTGAAGAATTGAGTGAGTATTATAATGGTAGTTAACACCAAAAAGTTTGGTTCGTGCCGCTGAAAACATATGAATGCATATAGCTATAAACTGCACGTATATACATGCATACTCCGAATAATTCCCCAAGTCCCACAGCTCTTTTAGACAAAAAGTGAGTCAAAGCAGAGGAGGAAAAAGACTGACATGGGAACAATATAAATAGGTCCCTTGATTTGACTTCCTTTCAATGTTGGTGATGTGATGTGATGTTGATGTGTGATATGTTGATACTACCATTTTCAGATACCATCTCAATCTCATTCCTCCAGTATAAAGTGGTAGTAGACATTGTGAGTACACAATGCAATTTGGAAAAAGTCAAAGCTCACATAAAGCTCCTTTTTCTATGGACAAACTCTCTCTCTCTCTCTCACACACACTTGTCTTCAGCACTATCTAGAGGATACGTAGTCATTGTGGTAGTAGATATATGCATAAAAGTGCCCACAAAAATAACATTCTAATATGTCTTCTATTGTACTTTCTATATCGTCATCATTTTCTAAGGAAGGAAGAAGTTTAAGGAGCGGTAGGCAAGAGAAGTAGTAAGGAAACGGGCACCAACACCCTTTCACATAAAATTCATATCTTTACTGCGATGCTACCCTTTTTATTTCCACATGTCTTTAGCAACCACTTCTTTTACTGGAGGAATGACGATCATATCATCATTGATGTTGACGATGTGATGTCTATATGACGGCGACGGAATGATGATGATTTTTGATGCTGATGAGATGATCATGATGATTATATGATGGTGGTGGTTTGGTTTAGTTTAGTTTTGTGTTTGTAGCGTGTCCATTTTATTATAAGCTTATCTGCTTCCCTTCTTCTGATGCACTGGTTTAAAGTACTTTTTCTATATAATGTCTTGATCACGACATGTCATACTTGCATTTTGTTGTGTACAAAACTCCATAATCATAGTAATAAAGTGTTCCCCTCTAAATCTCTAAATAAGCGAGAACAACGAGGCATAAAGGAATTCATCATCATCTCCTGCATGGGAAAAGTGTATTATTCAGAAGCGAAAAGAAGTTGTTTCTTTTTTTCTTTCTACTTTAAACCTTTTCTCTCTTTCAATTTTTCACATATTTTTCCTCGCTCCTTTTACATAAAATCGTAAGCAGCTTAACACAGACAAAACATTTTGAATTACAATGTGAAGCACATTTTACAAGTTGTAATAATAATGTGAAAAAATTATAATTCTGTTTCTCTAACTTCTGGACTGGAGTAGAATAATGTGAAGAGATGAACCACGAGGCGCGAGGGAGAGAGAGCAAGAGCAATAATGTGTATGAGTTTATAAAACATGAAACAACAATGCCAAACATAACAATATACAATGCGCCCGCATTATTATTATACCATCACAATCACACCATGATGGTCATTATCATAATGTTATATACTTTTATATGTATTTCATACTCACACACTCCACATCCACATCATCATTTTCTTAAAAAGATGGGATAGGATAGGATAGACATTCAAAATTAAAATGATTAAAGTGGAATTAGATGATTAGAGAGAAGGGGGATGAAGGTCGTCGGTCGTCGTGAAGCTCTCATGTGATTTCAAAAAGAAAATCAGTTGGTTTTATACTTTTCCTCTTATTTTCTCATTCTGACTGTGGTTTAGTTAGTCAGGAGGGTAATTAAGTTAGTTGAGCAGTAGTCAAGATCAGGAGAAGTGTGGAGCCGTTGTTTTTTTATGTGCTTTAATCTCATACTTATAATGAATGGGATCAGACACAATGTAAGGCAGGATGCGTTTTGTAGTTTTGTACGTCATGAGTTTTTAAAGGGGGATGACCTCCCTGAAATATAAATGTAGCTGAATAATAATAATAATGTTCTGCCGATACGAAAACAAGAGAGAGATGTTCTTATAAGATTGTAAAATTGAATGACATTTTTGTTGACTTATTTTTCAAATGTCCAGAGAGTAGAGAGAGCTAAAGAAAGAGTATATAGAAAGCGCAAACAAGGTTATTTATGTGTGCAGAGCTATTATACCGACGACAATGGACTTTATAAGAAAAAATCAAGAGTGGTAGCACCAGTCCGCTCCAAATTTGGTCAGCACAAAATGATGATGGTAATCATGTTGCATGTGAGCAGAAATGAGTTTGGTAAGCAAACTTTTTCGTTATCCTTTAAAGATATCTGGATTGACATTGATGCAAAAGGATAGAGAGAGAACGTGCTCTATTTTTCTTGACCATGTTTTTTTATTGCATTTAAGAGCTGAGCTTAAATCTTGTGCATATTATAAGCTGCCAACGTGCCAACCAAACCACCCTTTACCCCACCTTAGTTTAGATTTGCTTCTCTGGCATTGATAGCCTAGTCTTTAGTCTTTTATACTAATGTAATAGAATTACATTTTGGTTCGTCACGATATTCATATTATATTTGGAAGGAGTTGTCCCATTTCATTATTGTTATTGATGGCCATGCAGCAACAAACTTTTTAGATATTCAAACCGCAAGAGCGGAGAGAAAATGCATTTTTATGCATCCAAACTATATAGCCCAGCCTTGTCTCTTGGTCTCTGATTTAATTGTTTATTACACTCCATTCAAATATCCTGTTTACTGACAATGGACTTCAGCAACCGCAACAACCGTCGCTTGTCTCTCTTCCTTTTCCCAATCTCTCTCAAAATTTAAAGCACGTTTTGTGTAGCAGACTTCTGTAGTGGTGCCCTGCACTCAGTTGCTATTGCTGACCAAGGTAATTTAAAGTGAGCAAATGAGTAAGGAGGAGTAAAGTTACGAAAAGAAAAAAGCCATAAAGCGACAAAAATGTGTGTATGCAACAATTTTCTGTTTCAGACTTAGCTTTTTACATATAGAATGTATATTATCATGATGATGAAAATAAAGATGAGACAAAGACCAGTTTTTCCTCTGATTATTATACATATCATCAACGACTTGGTATCACCGCATCTGAAAGCCCATTAACCTGAACAAAGAGTTGCTTTTGCTACTGCTTAAAACTTTGATTCTCAATCTTCCTACCCACATACAAATGAACCTGGGTTTGCCTGTGGATTATTTACTCCCGAGTTCTTTTGTTGGGCGTATCACGTACATATAACATATGTGTATTTAATACTCCTCTTTCTTTGTAACTCAAGTCAAATCTTTTGCTCCTTTCTATACATTTCTATTGCCGTTTTACCTGCCGGTGTGACTGCTTTAATGACCGCCACAAGACTTCTGAAAGAAATTAAGAGATGTGGATAGTGAGATCCTAATCTAAATGAGCACCTACAACTCACTCTCTGCATGTGTTTGTGATGGAGGTGTAGGGACAAACGGTCTTCCTTTATCGGGAATGTGTATAATTAACCGTTGATTTGAGCCCATTATTTTTGCCACCTTGGTTGAGTGCTGGTGGAATTAGGGAAAGAGGCGACAACATTAGCAAAGCATACTTATTATGGATTACGTAGCAGTGTCCGAAACTCCGAAGAGTCCATATAAGTTCTGTCATTTTACATGAGCCCCATATTTAATCCTTATAAATAATACAGCAATAATAATTAAGCTCAAATTCTCTGGATCTAGACTTTGGGTGTAGAGAATGAATGCATATTATTTTGTAAGGCTTTTATTTTACCTTTACCGAATTCTTAAAAACAACTTTCATTAAAGGTAGTCAATATACCTGATCGTCGCAGACTTATTATCACTTTTATACTTAAAACCAGTTGATCAAAGGACAACAGCAGTGGTGTAGTGTTGGTCAGCTTCAGCAGACATGCAACTTACATAGCAGTCTTGTGTATTTGCCTACTTTGCAAATGTTGTTTTCTTCCCAAAAAAGAGTGGATAAAGAATTTCTTTTATTTTTTGCCAAAAGCATGAAAAAAGGCTAATCACCTCGCTGTAATCTACTATCCACCTTTCTTACATTCTTATACAACTTTGCAAGACGAAGAAGAAAGATGCTTATTTTACAATTACTAGTTCTTCCTTGTGAAATACAACTTGGAAAAATGTTTATCAAATGTGTGGTAAGGTTGCTAATTGCTAATCTAAGCGTTACTAAAAGTTTTAGTAAGTTAGACATATTAACATCAGTTCCAAGATCGCTTATTGGTCCAAGAATTACTGCAGGGATATCAAAATGAAATGTGAAATAGAATGACAATTTGATAAAAAAAAACGCGCAACTATCAGTCTCTGAAAGAGTGATGTACTGCCACGAAAATGTATAAAAATTACAATTTGATGAAAGCATTATACTTTTCCTGTTTTAAAATAGTCATTTTCCAGTCCACTGGAATTTTTTTTTCTTTTTCAAATTGCAACCGATCCGTAATCCCCACTTACTTGATGCCTAGTGCCGACATGGGATCCGCATAATGACATAATTATACCCAGAAAAATACTGACTAGCTCAGTTATGTTCAGCTACTTTGAATAAAATTCCAATTTATCGGAAGCTCGCCGCTTTGGAGGTATAAATTGTGGAGAATAAAGACGTTTTTGATTAAAATTGATGCTTGTTTTTTTGTGTCATTTGCTCAAAGCTTGTCTTGTCTTGTCCATTCTGAAGATATACACTAAAACGCGTTAGCGTTTCAAATTAGTAGGAGGCGAAGCAGAGGTTTGAGTTGAGTCTTCTTCCCTCATTTTCCTCTAGCATCATCATTATCATCATCTCTCCAAGTCGCCAAAGGAGGATCAATCAAGATGCGTAAATTGTATTTAACCTGATAATCAGCAGTCATCCCCTACCCGACACTTACAAACATTTACTTTTTTATCAAAGAAAAAAGGAGAAGAAGACGCAATTCAAGTTGAAATAATGAAACGTCTAAATTTTGTTTCTTTTCTAACAACCACATACAAACCACCTTATCATTTGCTTTTCATGTTGATATTCGAATCGAAAAAAAGGAAGGGTGAAATCAAGTGAAAACAAGCATATATTTTTATACACAGCAGCAATATTTGAGTTGAAAGGGGTTAAGCATACTTTTGTGGTCGAACTTGGAAGGAATGAGAGAGAGAAAACGCGCAGTGGGTTCCTCTTGGTTTAGGTTGCCGAGTCAGAAGTCAGTCAAAATCCTTTGAAGCATGTAAGATAAGACATGACAGGTAAAGGCGAGCTTCCCTTTGTGTGTTTCCTCGAAATAAGCTATATATTTTGGAAGTCTAAAAGAGTATCTTGATAAGCATATTGTGCTGTGCTGTGTGTTCCTTCCATGCTGAATACGTCATACAATCATTCTTTCCCTTTTTCGTCTTCTTCTTCTCACAACTTAGTTTACATAACCGATTTCGACTAGACACAGACTCAACTCGACAAGACATGCAATGCAACATTACGCTACTAGATCTATTCTGATCTTGTCTCACGAGAGACCTTGTCTAATATACATGTTCTACATATAAGTACATGCTTTTGCTTTGCAGACACACACAAGGCAAGACCTCAAAGAAAATTGGAGATGAGCCCTTGTTCCGAGAACTTGTCTTGTGTATAAAATACTTATAGAATACACAAAGAAAAAAAAATGATAACATAACATCAGATATGGATGTGGAAGAAGTAAAGGATCAAACCAAATCCAGAGCAGAAGAAGATAGGAAAGGGAAACAAGTTTCGTTTTCTCATGCGTTCGTTTATTCAAGTGGATACAATTTGGAGTAAAGAAAAAGTTGGAAAAATCAACTTGACTCTTGATTACGAGTAACGCACGTCACAATTCACATATGTATATAGGAAACAGCGTACTATACTCACATCGCATCCATCATCTCTCCAAATCGGAAGGAAAGAAGGATGTAAAAATGAAAAGGAAAAACACAAACGAAACCTTCAAAGTAGCCATGTTCTTCTCTCTCTCTCTCTGAATAAATATACCTTGGTGTGCGGTCGTGCAATGGATAACAATATGATGACGATTGTCTGCTATTAAAGATATGATGATATGGTTTGACAAGGGAGTTGGTGTGCGGTATGACTGTTTTGATGATGATGTGGAGGAGGAGTATAGGTGCTTTTGCTTTTTTAAGCTGAAATAACTAGCGATAACGAAAACATCCAGGAGATATACATACAGCTTCCTAATCGAAATACTTTATACTTATTCGGTTGTATTACTCAACTGGAATGAGTTTAAACTCCTGTGTATGTTGGAAATGGCCAATTTACAATGCAAAAAATTCATTTATGCAACTCAAGGACTTGCACATTGAAATACAAAAGTTTTTTTTTAATTCGAAGGGAAGAATTTATGGGACTACACTATAGATACACATATACCAAACCCACAATAAAATATGCACTTTTCCATCTCTGCAACATTTGGGAAAATTATATCTCCGAGAGTTTAGTCAAGTGAAGCCATGCAAGTGTTTAGATATAAAAGGTTGAAGCTGTAAAGATTTTTTTTCCTTAGCGAATCTCTCGCTTGCCAGCTGTGATCTTCTCTTCGTAGAGCCGTCATCATGCATCTCCCAAAAAACTATGTGTGTATAATATTGTAGTGTGTGTTTTTCTACGCTGCTCCCACTATATACTATTGCGTTCACATTTCGATCTTGTTTTTTTCCTTGAAGATGAAGAAAAAATCATGTGTAAGTAAACTTCTTCTTGCTGGCGAAAGGGAAAGAAAGAACAAGTCTAGAGTCTACAATCTACCCACAAAGTCTACGTCGGGTGTAGTGTATATAGTATATATTATGTATGTTTGCATGCATCAGATTCAGATCCGTCTAAACTCTTCTAAACTATTGGTTTTTTACCATTATGTGGTTTGCCTTTACGACATGGCGTTTGTCTCTTTTTTTAAAGTCGGGGAGGTTGGAGTTGTTGGCAGAAGCTATAGGAGAAGACATAGTAGCAAAAGAGTTATGTATATTCAATGTTTACCTGTTATTTTGTATCTCTCCATTGCATACTGCATTATATTACATTGCTGCATATTATGTACGCACCTTGAACCTAGAAATGTATTTTGGGATTGGGATATACTATAAGGATGCACCTAATCTGTTGTACCTTCACCTTGCACTTGGAGT